>JACEFZ010012103.1:617500-706782 GCA_014155875.1 Cepaea nemoralis
ACTTAAACTAATCTGCAACTGTTACAATTGTATCGAAGTCACATATCCTTTATAGGACGTCGCATTCAACCCCGGCATTTTGGGCTGTTTATGATTGCTGAGTAAGTTTACGTTTAGTAGTACCAGTGTATAAAAACCAACGCAAGTCGGTCTGCTGTATCCAAGATTTAACTTACAGCTCACAGTGTCGCCCACGCACTCACTCAGTAGCAGGGCTACGGAACCATGTACTACCAGTCCAACATGAGGAAAATGCGATTGCAAACCGTAGCTGCACGCATAAACACGCCACAGGCCTTGACGGTTCAACGCCTAACCGCCATGTTGGCGACCGGAAGTGCGGGCTATTTGGATTGCCGAGACTCCTGGCTATTCCACTGTTCACATTGGACATTGGGGAGCATTTTGTGTGATATTCACTGCCACAGGAACGGAGCATAATGGGGACGACCCGTTGCCGTGAAGTTGGAACCTCGACTAACTAACTAACTACCTAGATTTAACTTAAAAGTAAAATAAATTCAGAGGTGTATTTTACACCTCAAGGCACACCTGACACGGTGTTAGACCCATATTTGTAGGGACCCGATTCTCCCCACCCCCCCCCCCCCCACCCCCGTGGACCATGTGATGAGTGTCTCGCCGACCGCATTTACTTACCAAAGACATTCTTAAGATTAGACTTGCATATGTGGCTTCTGACCGCGTTGGTAAATTACGTCATCGGTTCTTGTGCTTGTGAGAGCAGTGTAATTTCGAGCTGTGTTTGCGTCCGCGCGTGTGTGTGCACATGTGTGTGTGTGTGAGTGTGTGTGGGTGTGTGAGTGTGTATGTGATTGTGTATGCGTGTGGTAGCGTGTGTGTGTGCGTGTCGGAACTGTGGCTTAGAGGACAGTGAGACAGTTCCATAATTCGCCGACACACTGAGTCCAGGGTGCGAAATCAACCTACGCTGTAAAGATGGCAAGCAATCACATGTGATGAAGTATTGAAGCAGATTTCAGAGGTCATATAGGTACTGGCACCTTGCCGTCTTGACAGATGATAGTTTGTTACATTGTGCTTTAAATCAGGCATAATAACTACAACCCATGGTGGTAGCGAATGTGACTGATCAGACCAGTTCACGCGGTAAATGTTTGCCCATAATGGATGCATGTGAACACATAGTCATTTCCATTATCACGCACCATCTGATGTCTCAAAAGCTCTGTGTTTGACCTATCTGCAATCATTTGTTTTTTCCTTTCTCTTTATTCCATTTCTGATCTTCGCCCTCTTTGCAACGCCCCAAGGTGCTATACCAATGTCATATAGACAATAAAAGCATGAACACTAACGAAAGAAGAACAGAAATCGAACAAATCTCCAATTTGTCCTTTTTGAGTCAAAAGATAATCGAAGACTCTTTTTACGAGAATCGCATCAGAATTGGAATTCCAGTGTTTAAAAACAGCTTTTAGAGAGACTGGAATTCCAGTGGTTAAAGGCAGCCTTTAGAGATACACAAAAATTAGTGACATCAAAAAACTTAAATACCGAATTAAGAAAAAGAATGCTTTATTCATGCACATCACTAGGGCAGCTTTATGGCTCAGAAACACAGGATCATCAACAAGAATGCTGAGACACAGCCGAGAGTGTTCCTAATATAGTGCTTTTCTAGAATGTTGAACAAATGTTAAAATACCAGGTCCTTAAAGATTGGGCACCGTGGCTAAGGTTTTACGGTGGCAGTTACTAACCCCGCATACCCGAGTTCGAAATACAGCTATGGGCGATTTGGCAGCAGACCGCCCTGCGTTGTTTTTTTTTTAAACGAAATAGTATGGGTGCCGATCGTTCAGAAAGCAATTTCAAGCTACTGAACGTAAACTTGCCAAGAGATCACAACAGCAAATAATACTGGTGTCGACGCGACGTCCTGCAAAGGATATGCAACTACCTTTTATCCTTAAAGACAGAAACAGATGTAGAAAACTTTTAAGAACGATGTAAAAGCGACGTGTGAAGTGGCCTGGCACTGAAACATGTTCGCTTGTTGACTACCAGAAAACTGAAAGTCTGCCTGGTCAAGTGGTTTGCTGAACTTGCTCTTAAATCCGGTTCGCTGATAGAGGGGTAGCAGGTTCATTCCCTAAACCGATCAGTTTGACATAAACGTTGACCTCTCGCTTAAATGGCAATGGCAAACTACTTAAAGTAAAGTTGCCTAGTATATCAACCTGTGGTATGGGTTTGATCGCAAAGGACATGTAGTATTTTACTTCAATCAGACTGCTACAGCAGGTGATGCCGATGTTTCTCTTGCCATGACGTCAGACTGTCCAGCATCGTTTTTCTTGGTCTCCTCGTGCCTCTCCTCCCTTCCAACGTTCCGGTTGTGGCAAATAATCCACCTGCCCCCTTCTCATGACATGTGGCCTATCATCGTTCTTCTGATGTGAGCAACTAGTTCTTTTTGTGTGCTAAATTCTGTCAATTACTCGTTCAATCCGAAAAGGGTATTTTCGTCAGTCTTCTATAATACCACATCATTCTTCTATAAGATCACATCATTCTTCTATAATACCACATCATTCTTCTATAAGACCACATCATTCTTCTATAAGACCACATCATTCTTCTATAATACTACATCATTCTTCTATAAGACCACATCATTCTTCTATAATACCACATCATTCTTCTATAATACCACATCATTCTTCTATACTACCACATCATTCTTCTATAATACCACATCATTCTTCTATAATACCACATCATTCTTCTATAATACCACATCACTCTTCTATAATACCACATCATTCTTCTATAAGATCATATTATTCTTCTATAATACCACATCATTCTTCTATAATACCACATCATTCTTCTATAAGATCAAATTATTCTTCTATAATACCACACCATTTTTCTATAAGACCACACCATTCTTCTATAAGATCACATCATTCTTCTATAAGACCACATCATTCTTCTATAATACCACATCATTCTTCTATAAGACCACATCATTCTTCTATAATACCACACCATTCTTCTATAAGATCACATCATTCTTCTATAATACCTCATCATTCTTCTATAAGACCACATCATTCTTCTATAATACCTCATCATTCTTCTATAATACTGCATCATTCTTCTATAAAACAACATCATTCTTCTATAATACCACATCATTCTTCTATAAGATCTCATCATTCTTCTATAATACAACATCATTCTTCTATAAGACCACATCATTCTTCTATAATACCACACCATTCTTCTATAAGATCACATCATTCTTCTATAATACCTCATCATTCTTCTATAAGACCACATCATTCTTCAATACTACCACATCATTCTTCTATAAGACCACATCATTCTTCTATAATACAACATCATTCTTCTATAATACCACATCATTCTTCTATAAGACCACATCATTCTTCTATAAGACCACATCATTCTTCTATAATACCTCATCATTCTTCTATAAGACCACATCATTCTTCTATAATACCTCATCATTCTTCTATAATACCACATCATTCTTCTATAAGATCACATCATTCTTCTATAATACTGCATCATTCTTCTATAATACCACATCATTCTTCTGTAATACTGCATCATTCTTCTATAATACCACATCATTCTTCTATAATACTGCATCATTCTTCTATAATACTGCATCATTCTTCTATAATACCACATCATTCTTCTATAATACCACATCATTCTTCTATAAGATCACATCATTCTTCTATAATACTGCATCATTCTTCTATAATACTGCATCATTCTTCTATAATACCACATCATTCTTCTATAATACCACATCATTCTTCTATAATACCACACCATTCTTCTATAAGATCACATCATTCTTCTATAATACCACACCATTCTTCTATAAGATAACATCATTCTTCTATAATACCACATCATTCTTCTATAGGATCACATCATTCTTCTATAAGACTACATCATTCTTCTATAATACCACATCATTCTTCTATAAGATCACATCATTCTTCTATAATACCACATCATTCTTCTATAAGATCATATCATTCTTCTATAAGATCATATTATTCTTCTATAAGACCACATCATTCTTCTATAAGACCATATTATTCTTCTATAAGACCACATCATTCTTCTATAATAACACATTATTCTTCTATAATACCACATCATTCTTCTATAATACCACATCATTCTTCTATAAGACCACATCATTCTTCTATAATACCACATCATTCTTCAATAAGATCACATCATTCTTCTATAAGACCACATCACTCTTCTATAAGATCATATTATTCTTCTATAATACCACATCATTCTTCTATAATACCACATCATTCTTCTATAAGATAATATTATTATTCTATAATATCACACCATTTTTCTATAAGACCACACAATTCTTCTATAAGATCACATCATTCTTCTATAATACCACATTATTCTTCTATAAGACCAGATCATTCTTCTATAAGACCACATTATTCTTCTATAAGATCACACCATTTTTCTATAAGATCACATCACACTTTCATAAGACTACATTATTCTTCTATAAGATCACATCACACTTCTATAAGATCACATCACACTTCTACAAGACCACATCACACTTCTATAAAACCACATTATTCTTGTATAAGTCAACATCATTCTTCTATAAGATCACACCATTCTTCTACAAGACCACAAAATTCTTTTATAAGACCACATTATTCTTCTATAAGATCACACCATTCTTCTACAAGACCACACAATTCTTTTATAAGACCACATCATTCTTCTATAAGATCACACCATTCTTCTACAAGACCACACAATTCTTTTATAAGACCACATCTCGGCAGTTTTCACATAATGTCTCATTTGTCTAATAATTGTTTATGATGCATTGTGATGATGAGACAGGCTAAAAGACAATTTGAAATCTTCTGCACAAGCTACATTCCAACGACCACTGCAAACAAATCCGTGGTGTTTCTGAATTAAGCAGATGTACAAATGGGGGAGGGTGGGTGTGGTTGTCTCCCTAGTGAAGTGGTTAAACCGTCTGCCTCACACTCCGCAGGTTGCGGGTTCAATTCCGGCGTTCCTCATTCGGTTCACAAGTGCAATTTTCTCCGGGACCCGAGGGGGTCTTCGCTGGGGCTATAGAGTTCGTGCTTTGTGTGACGCTGTCGACAAGCCGCCCTGCGAAAAGAGGCCGAGCCATGTGAGATAAGAACTGGTGCAATGAAATCGACCATCTCCCTTTAAATCTCCGTTTATTACACAAAATGTGTTACGTCACTCTTACTAAACAAAAACAAAACAAAACAATAACAAAAAAACAAAAAATCCGTCCCTTGCCAGATACTCTGATCCACAATACCAACGACTGAGATCTGTGGAGATACGTGATCGCCAACGCCATTTAGCAGACTACGTGATGATGTGATGATCTATAGTTTTCTTATCTTTCTGTCCTCTACGTATGTCACATATCCACTTGTTTTCTAATTTTGTTTTTTTCCAGTTTATATGATCACAAATTGATAGCAATTAATCCCAATATGTTTTTCTATTTTTAACATGCTATGTAAAGCTGTCTGATTTTACAAGCAGTCTGGGCCGGGTGCGATACGCCGATATATCTTGATTAATTAATTAATTATAGCTTGTGTAATGCAATTTGGCAACTCGGACTGGCACATGGTTGTTTTTGCTACATTACGTCATCGTTTATTGCGGTTGGGGACGAAGTGAAAAAGATAGGATATTGTCAAATTAGACAAGGAAATGAAACCACAAGTAATTCAACAAGGTAATTGATTAATAAATATAATAGAATATGATTTACATGGATAAAGAGCAATATAAATTATTGGCAACAAAAAGATGGGAAAGCTGTTGGTCCAGATAGTATCTCAGCAGTATCTGTTTAAGCCAGTATAAACACTTTAGCTGAATTACTATACAAAATATTTAACAGAATCTGCGATGCAGAATGCATATACATTCCAGCACAATGGAGGGAATGATATATGGTGAAGAGTCACAAGAAAGGGGACCTGCAGGAATGTGTAAAGAAAAAAAAAAAAGAGAGATAGAGAGAGAGAGAGAGAGAGAGAGAGAGAGAGAGAGAGAGAGAGAGAGAGAGAGAGAGAGAGAGAGAGAGAGAGAGAGAGAGAGAGAGAGAGAGAACGGAATAGTCAGTTTCTGGTAAACTGTTAAACGTGATTCGAGGAGTTTAAGAGATGTGCTCATAGAATTAATGAAAATCATTCTAAAGGTCCGATTGAACAATACAAACAGTTTCCTTTCTTCTAAGCATACCAGTTTCTAGAGCGAGGTACTGTCGTCATTTGGAAGCAACATGTTCACATCTTAATGCAGCCACTATAGTTTTCCAATTGTATATTTACTACTCTGTCCACTAATATGTACTTCTCTCCTTTACTTCTGTGAGCGTCTGTTGAAACCAATGGACCTGCACGCCTTTCCGCATGCGAATTGATATAATCGCTGGAAGGTTACGCTGATAGTGTCATGATGGCGGTCAAACGGTGGTTCGAGGCATGTGTTTGTCGTCAGCTATGTGAGCGAAAATCAGACAGACAGACAGACAGACAGACAGACAGACAGACAGACAGACAGACAGACAGACAGACAGACAGACAGACAGACAGACAGACAGACAGACAGACAGACAGACAGACAGACAGACAGACCGAAGGGTGGGTGGGTGGATGGATGGATGGATTTATGGATGGATTGATGGATGGATGGGTGGGTGGATGGATGGATGGGTGGATGGGTGAATGGATGTATGGATGGATGGATGGATGAATGGATGGATGGATGGGTGGGTGGGTGGGTGATTGGGTGTGGGTGGGTGGGTGGGTGGGTGGATGGATAGACTGACGATTGATTGGTTGATTGATTGATTGATTGATTGATTGATTGATTTTATATAACATACAATATTCATGAATCCAGAAGCGTGAATGCACTGACGATGCAATGCGGCGACTGTTGTGTTAAAACGGCATTGATAATTCCGCCATCGTCTCCCAGACATTAACATGTTTTCTCAATGGAAATGAGATACCGACAAGCATTAAATTAATTCCAATCATTAATTCATTAGCGTGCAAGACTCAACGAGTAAATAATGCATGTGCTTGAGGTACAACAGCATGGTTTCGTTGAGAATTGTATGCTAACTACCAAGATGGATTTTGTTTCATCGATTCAACATTGTTTCCTTCTTAATTTCATTGTGGTTTTCATCACTGCTCGTATAAATAAACGCGTCTTTAGTAATATGCAATCGTCATCATCAAGTGCCTTTCCCAACTGTGTAGGAGTTCGTGTCTCTCCACAGATCTCGGTCCTTGCTGTCGAGGATTGACTCTGTCGGGGAAACTCTCCATGCACCGCCTTAGATATCCCAGCATCATTTCTCTCTGCCTGTACTTGTTCCTTCTGCCGATGATCTTTCAAACCATCACGAATGTCTCCAAAATCTCGCTTCTCTTTACATGACCATATCTCATCTTGGCATCAACACACCGGATGTTTAAGAGTGAGCTCTCTTACCTATTCCACCATACTGACCTCCATACAACCTCTTGTAAAGGACATGTTGCTAATTGAACCGCTCCCTGTATTGGATTTAAAGATCGGGATTGTGTGATAACGACGCCCATGCGGCTACCGCGTTGTGCCTTCAACCCAAGTTTCTCTTGTTATCGAGCTATAAGACAGTCTAGAATCAACTGAAAGCCTGATAACAACGGTCAATTGCACACTTTTACACCACACACAATGTATGTAGTTAATGATATAAAAACCCTTTATACTAGCATACATGGCATGTCAACTGTGGACCACGTGTCATCGTCCATATGGGGGACAGACAGACAGACAGACAGACAGACAGACAGACAGACAGACAGACAGACAACATACAAACCACATACAGACAGCATACAGACAACATACACACAACATACAGACAGGCAGACCAGCAAGCAGGCGATGAATGGATGAATGGATAGATGGATGGGTGGATGGATACACTGATGGATAGATGGATGAGTGGATGGATGGATGGATGAATGGATGGATGGATGGGTGGGTGGGTGGTTGGATGGATGGATGGATGGATGGATGGATTAACAGACGGATGGATGTGATGTGTGGGTCGACAGACTGATAGGCGGACAGACAGTCAAACAGACAAACTGACAGACATACCGATTAAAACTTAACAACGTCATTACAGACGCATGTGTCATACAAATTCACTGCCCTGCCTGCTGCAGATAATCACTAACATTAGTGACAACGAGCCTGCGAGACAGTAATCAGCCGCTGCCTGTAGGTTACAGGGTAGGTAGGCAGCAATAATGGGGATGCGTGCACAGCCGGTCACTGGAGCAGTAATTTGGCTCAATTATCTACACTTGACTCTGAGCTGAAGCTTAGCCTCCTGGACACACACACACGCGCGCGCACACACACACACACAAACACACACACGCTACATAAACAGACCCAACACACATAAGTGGTGGCGTGGGAATCGTTGACTACCACTTAACTGTGGAAAGCCGCGGTAACGTTGTAGCTAGACTCTCACCTATCGGCCTACTGGAACTGGGTTCGATAAGCATGGAGAGATATCGGAGTTTTAAAAATTGGCAGGGGCTGCGAAGATGATTCAGTCTTACATGGGTAGCAAGAAATAGTTTGGGAAGTAAAGGAGGACGGTTTGTTATGGACCATATCACCCAGCAAGTGTCGATTGGTCTATACAATATGGATCTAGCGCCGGATGTTCAGTGTGACTTAGCAGTCTCTGCGCCAAACAAACAGAAGGTCTGGATCAAACAAAATTAGATGGGGGAAAATGGGAAGTAGGGATGTGTTACATTTATGACTTACAGGATGTTAATATGGAGGCAGACATGTTGTATTATAACGCACTGACAACAGTTCGGTGATTTACAATGCCAATGCAGAAACTTGTTGTATGTGACAGTGTCATCACATGTCGTATGTGACGTTGCATTCACATGTTGTATGTGACGAGGCATGCACATGTTGTATCCGACAGGACCATCACATGTTGTATGTGACAGGGCACTCACATGTTTTATGTGACAGGGCCATCACATGTTGTATCTGACAAGGCAATCACATGTTGTATGTGACAGAGCAATCACATGTTGCATGTGCACGGATGATTAGGTGGCCAGTCTTTCCCTCTATACGCGGACGACGAGATCGTGTCTCACCGTGCTCACGACACCACAAGTGTAGCTCTCTATTGGCTACACTAACGAACCAATAGTCACTCATAAGCTGTCACATGTTGTGTATGGAAAGAATGAGATGGGGTTCTGGAAGAATCTCAAAACTGAGAGGGACGACCAGGAGAACGTTTAATCAGATAGCGGTGGGAACGATTAGTAGTATGACTCTTCGCTGGCTGTTGAACGAGAGGACGGAGCACGTATGGGAATGTCCTGAGTGCAGTAATGTCGGTTCTTAACTCAACTCAACACATAAGCAGTCAACCTAGACATTTAAACCTACTGATATTATGTAATTTATCTTCCTTGATAAATGTATACTTTGCCATATTTGTTATATCTGCTGTCCTTATTTTTATTGTTAATTGCGTAGACACACACACATTTTGTTTTTCACTTAGTTCTTACATGGCTTGTCCCGAAGTAGAAGCCTGCACTGTGCCTGTGATGTGCTAGCGTCATCACACTGTGTACGTCTGAATGCACCGGGCAGTTGGTGGCTAGCCTTTCCTCCCCTTACTTATCACGAAGGAATAGGTGGCCAATCTGTCCTTCCCTCACTTAACAAGACGATGAACAATGACTTAATTAGTTTCTCATTTCACATTTATATTGTTGATAAAAAATACAGTATCGTTCTTGAACTAAACGTAAGTCCATTCCTCCTTAGTTGGATCGCTGCAGCCCTCTTCCAACGGAAAGTAGTTTTTAGATGTGGCAGTTGGACTTCGGAACCAACAACAATATATCCTGGCCTACCACAGGGATCACCATTATCTCCGGTACTGTTCAACGCCTACACAGTGAGAATCACCAGTGAGCAGATCACTGGACCTGGCAGGACATTGTCATATGCCGATGATGTTTTAGTGTATCGTCAGGGTAAGGATAGAGAGGAGGTTGCTGTGGAACTACAAACCGAACTCAATCGCATAAGTACTTGGTGTGATGAGGCTGGGGCAATGGTCAACCCAACAAAGGCAACAGTGACTTGGTTCTCGTTGAATAATCATATTGTCAACAATCCAACACCACCTGTAATGCTGTGTTCAGAGACGGTGGAAAGAACGCAGGCAATGAATTACCTGGGGATACGGTTTGATCGAAGCCTTGCTTATAATGTGCACATAGACCAGGTGATAACAAAGGCCAAGCGGGGTTTGGCAGCGATGCGGGTGATGGCGGCAGCAAACTGTGAGCAGCGCCATCTATGTCTTCTATACGAGGGGCTGGTCATGTCTGTTTTGGAGTATGCAATGGCAATTTTGACTCTCAGCCATAAGCAGATAGAAAGGATGGAAAGGATACAGAATGAAGCTATGCGCATTATTCTTGGATGTACAAGAGATACAGCATGCAGGGCGATGCGCTACCTTCTTGATTTTCCAACCATTGAAGAGAGAATACAAGTTTGCAGGGCACGCGCCTACCTCAGAATTAACGCAAACACACAACATCCACTGCATAGTGAAATTAGGAAGGTGAAGGGCAGCAGGTTAAAAAGAGGACGGTCGTGGATGGGTCAAGCCGAAGACATTCTTCAACAGGTGTGTTCACTTGAGGACTTAGAACCTGGCGAGGAGTGGGTGCAAGTGCCAACAGACTTCTGCACATCCTTTTCAGTTTGCATCCAACTAGATAGAAAATGCAGACAAGAAAATCCGGCTGCTGTTGAGGCTGAAGTACAAGCGTTGATTTTCGAGAATTCGCTAGACGGTGACGCGGTCATCTACACAGATGGGTCGGTCGTCCGACATGTGAGAAGCTCATGGGCCTTTACAGCTCGGGCCGGAGGGAGAATTGTGAAGGAGGACTCTGGTGCTTTCACTGAAACCACAAGTAGCCTGACCATGGAAGTCATGGCAGTAAGTAAAGCAATAACATGGCTCGAGACACAGACATTCACTAGGGCTTGTTTCCTTAGCGACTCAATGAACATGATCAAGAGGATAGAGGAGGGGTCGATCCGAAGAGAATGGTTGCTGCCTCTGAAGCGGTCTCGGCTGGCAAAGATTAGTTTCATCTTCGTGCCAGGGCATGCGGGAGTACAAGGAAATGAGCGGGCTGACAAGCTCGCAGGTGAGGCTACTGTGGAGGGCGGATGCGCCATGGACAAGGCTGACATTCTGAATGCTCTACGAGAAGTGAGACTTTTGCGAGAACCAAGTGATGACTGTGAATCTACAACAATGGCCAGACTGCGAGAGCAGCAAATTAAAAGAGGGATGGCCAAACAAGAACACTACGCAGGACGCCAAAGAAGATTGATAAACCAACACAGAACTGGCGTCGTTAGCCGCTACACGCTGCGGGATTTGCTGAGGAGGGGATCCGAGCACTTATGGACTGAATGGTTCGATGCGCAACGAGGATGATCTGTCGACTAACTAACTAACTAACTAACAGTATCGTCAGCATATACAAGTTCCAGTACGTGTATTGTTTCTTATCAATAATTTTCTAATATTCTTCATCTTGTTTCCAGCATACAAGTTAAACAAATAAAGCGGACAATTACCACATCATCTTAATATGTTTTATAGCAGCCGACCACTCGTAATGATTTGACGAGCCGCAAGATCCCCTCTGGCTGATTGTTGCTTACGTCTACTAATGAGCACATGCATACAACAAACAAACGCACTCAAAGAGATAATAAATTGATGTAGATATTGGGGGTAATAAATTGATATAGATATAAAGAATGTGTAGAAGAGAAAGAGAAAATTGTACTCTATATAGGAAGTGTGTGAAGGTGGGCAATAATAGAAATCAAGTCAGTATAAATGGAAGCGTAGATTAACCGACAGCGGAACGTACAAAGTCAATTATTAATCATTTCTGGCCGTGTCCACAAGGATATGATTCTGGATCTATGCAGTTTTCCATGCATAACTAGTATTGATTTTTGTCTTTGTGCAAAGTGATCAATGGTTGATCTTTGACCCTCCGCGCATGTTAACATCGCTTGTTGTACATGGCGTAGGGAGACAGGGTTAGGTCAGCGGGGCCAGCTGGCAAGGGGAGGAATGGGTGGACAGGCGTGCAGGCAAGCGGATGAATACAACGGCAGACAGGGATGGGATGGGGGAGGGAAAGAAAGTGAAGTTAGAATGAAAAGGCAAAGAACGCCAGGAAATAAATGTATAGAATAAAGAAAGAATAGAAAGATAAAAGTGAAAAATTATATGAGAGGAACACAAAACAAGACAAGAAAGAATAGACAAGGGAATATAATATTCATAGGAGTAGAAAGTTAGAATAAAACAGTTTAGTTTAGTTAAGTTTAGTCGACGGATCAACATCACGGCACATGGGTGTAACTCGTAAGTGCTCCCTACTACTCCTAACACAAGTCTGAGTCATGAGAATCTCAGCACAGTGCACGAACTCCGTAGCACCGGCGAGGATCCTGAAATACTTTGGGTAGATCTTTAACTTGAAATTTTTCCCGGGCAGCGCCGTTAGACTACTCTTTTTCGATTTCCAACTGCCAAGGAATGTTTTAAGTGCGCAGCAATACACACGGGCGTCCGATCTCACTACACACAGATTAGGGGAAAACTTGTTACTAGAAGTCCGTGTGAAAAAAAATCCCGGCCCTCGCCGGGGGTTGAACTCGGGACCTCCAGCAATCGAGGCGGACACCATACCTCGACACCACTCAGCCCTCGGTGACAACTGTTAACGGGCAATCTAGTTGCCACGTGGCACAGTGACATTGGCGAGCGTGTGAGCTTGTGGCCCGATGTTCATCTGTTCGAATCCTTTTCCAGACGGGCGTATTTCTCTGTCATTGATCTTGGCTTGCAGGACGACCCAGCCATGCATGAGTACCTTGAAATGATCTGGGAAATAAAAGCGATCGACGAAGTACTGACCACGTGCCCGTTGACTGTCGATTGTTTCAAAACGACGAGCTTCGCACCATATACTCATGAGCTAACTTAGCTTTGTTGCTAGACGCTCACTGTCAGCCCAATGGTCGTAGATTCGAATATGCATGGGGTCAGAATTTCTTCTTCTTCTTTGCGTTCATCCGGAGTGTTTTTTCAGATGTGATTGCGGTGTGGCTAAGTTATGCGCCCTTGGGCCGAAACCCGTAGGCCAACACATCCGACTTTTAGCGTGCTTTTTTACCAGGTAGCATTCCTGGGAAACTCTCACTTTTGCGGTACAGTCCACAACCCAGCTGGCCAAGTTGGAACGGTCGCAGACTTAAAGGTCATCCCTCTAAGGAAGGCTTTTTCCGCCATCCAAGGTGGCTTCCATAATTGCAGGGCCGACACATAGCGCCCTGGTACTGGGCTCACCGAGGGAATCGTCACGTCCTGCTCATGGCTGCTTTAATTCCTCGCTTCAATATATTGGGCATTTCGTTCGCCCCGGGCTGTTCCCGCACAAACCAGAAAGGTCTGCAGACGGTATCCACTCAGCGAGTTTTCCGTTCGGACATGTGCTTGTCTTTGTGCCTTTCAGAGCTGTTCCAGGCACGATGGACATTCGGAAGCTACCTAGTTAGAGCTGTTTTTCCACCTTTGTCTAGACTATGAGTTAGATACAGACAGTTTTCGTAACCATTTCATTAGACTGGGGACTTCTTCTTCCTTTTAGTACTCGCTCACGAGGTAGGCTACACGTGCTGCCGACTCAGCACCTTAACTCCCTGCAGCAGTGAGCGAGAAACGGCCAAGCCCTCTCATCCGGGGACCCCTCATATCCCCCAGCTGAGAGCCTTCGGACAAGTATCAGAACTGGGCATGTAGCTTGCTCAGTATCTCACCTCTATTTAATACACACGAGCAACTTTTAAGCCATAGCTGTGACACACCTCTACTTTCTATTTTCCGTCTTTCAGTTTTGTTTGGTTCAAACTTAGTTTCTTTGGCACAGAATATGTTGGATCTACCGTACCTAGACATGGGGGGGGGGGGGGGGGGGGGGGCGGGGACTGAGTGGTCTCGAGGTATAGTGTCCCACTCGAGTGCTGGAGGTCCCGGATTCAAGCCCGGTGAGGGCCGGGATTTTTTCAGGTGGACTTCTAGTAACAAATTTCCCCCTGGTCTCTGGGTAGTGAGATCGAACGCTCGTGTGTATTGTTGCGCACGTAAATATCCCTTGGCAATTGAAAATCGAAAGAGAGGAGCCTAACGGCGCTGCCCTGGCAAAATTTTGAGTTAAAAATCTGCCCAAAGTATTTCAGGATCCTCGTCGGTGCTACGGAGTTCGTGCACTGAGTTGAGATTTTCCGGACTCAGGCTTGAGTTAGGAGGAGAACGGAGTTCTTATAGGTTACACCCGTGTGCCGTGATGTTGATCCGTCGACTAAACTAAATTAAACTAAACAGTACCGAGACATATCAAAACATAGAAACTACGTGTTCTTTATTTCAGCTATAATGGTACACAGTGTTGCTTGAATCAATGTTGGTTTATTTTTGCAGTGGGTTCCTAACGAAGTAAATTATAAATTGTGCAATGTCTTCATTATTCACATTATTATAATGTTTGTCCACAACACTTCACAGCTTAGAGGAATCATTTGCAGAGTAATGATAGTACTGGTGCTTATAGCACTTCACAGTTGAGAGGGAACATGAAACGAGCAATTATTATGATGTTTGCTGACAACATTTCACAGCTTAAAGGAAACTTGAAGCGAATAATTATTATGTTTTTAGACAACACTTTACAGCTTATAGAGCACAATTAAAGAAATGTTTCATTATAACGTTTGTTGATAGCATTTCACAGCTGGGGGTGGGGGGGGGGGGGGGGGGGAGTTAAGGGAATACGGATTATAATGTTTGTTGACAATACTTCACAGGTCAGAAGGAACATTTAAAGGAACAACTATTATAATGTGTGTTCGAAACTTTTCACAGCTTAGAGGAAATATTTCAGGGAACAAAAATTATGTATGTTAGCTGACAACACTTCACAACATAAAGGGAACAATTATTATAATATTTGCTGACAAAACTTCACAACATAAAGGGAACAATTATTATAATGTTTGCTGACAATACTTGACGGCTTAAAATGAACATGAAACGAACAATTATTATGTTTTCTGACAATACTTCACAGCTTAGAGGAAACGTACAGGAACAATTATTATCATGTGTGCTGGTAATATTTCACAGTTGAGAGGGAACATTACAAGAACAATTATGATCATGTTTGTTCACAACACTCCCCAGCTTGAAGAAAACATATAAGGGAACAATTATTATAATGATTGATCACAAGACATCGTAGCGTAGAGAAAACATTTGTCGCTGAATTTATTTTGTTTGCCTACAATCTTCACGGGTTAAAGAAAACATTCACATAAACAATTATTATAATGTTTGATCACGAGACATCGTAGCGTAGAGAAAACATGTGTCGCTACATTTATTGTGTTTGCCTACAACCTTCACGGGTTAAAGAAAACATTCACATAAACAATTATTATAATGTTTGATCACGAGACATCGTAGCGTAGAGAAAACATGTGTCGCTACATTTATTGTGTTTGCCTACAACCTTCACGGGTTAAAGAAAACATTCACATAAACAATTATTATAATGCATTATTCAGTTCGTAACTAATTCAGTGCCAAACTAAGAGTAATTCTGGACCAAACATCAATCAAATGAGCAAGTATTATAATGTCAATTTCCGTTCACTGAGCACTAAAATTGTGGATGATACGGCGAAACGGAACAAATAACACGATGACCTTTGTATGGCGATATATCGTCACGTGGGATGTCACACGTGGCGATATGTTTTCCGTCTGCACTTAATGAGTTAATAAACACGTTCACAGCCTACATTTTCAACTAGTAATCTTGAGCAATCGATTCTGACGAATATCTGCGTTTGACAAAATTAAAAATTCTTTAAATTATGGAGTGTGTCCGAAAACAGATTTTAATAACTTTGAATGCTGGAATAAAATATAATAGACACATTAACATATACAATGGCAGAGATTTCAGAATGACGGGAGAAAAACATTGAAGGCTTTCCAATTTGTCCAGATTTAACATGAATTTCCTATGAGTATTCAACCCTGATGGGCATTAAAAATGCATTGCACGAAAACTAGAACACACTGATATGGCAAACAAGAATGTAATATTGACGAAGTTTGGCTATTAAGAGAAATACAATTGAGAAAAGGGAAATATTTTGGGTGCATAACAAGACATGAGTGCTTGGAAGAGATAGATATGGAGGAAAATGTACGGGGTAAGGGGAGAAGAGGAAGAAAACGGCGTAGATGTAATAGATCATTTACACATGGCATCAACAGAAGAAGGGCATGTGTTCTGTGATAGAGTCAAATGTTGAAAGACTGTTATGAGGGCAAAGGTTAGAACGGTACATGTTACTGAATGATGCTGATTCAACGTTGTAAATATCTTTTAGGACGCCCGCGCGCACACACACACACACATACACACCACACACACACACACATATATATATATATATATATATATATTATCACTGTCCCATGTGGCAACTAGATTGCTCGTTAATTGTCACTGTTCTATTCTAACTTTCTACTCCTATGAAAAATTCGTTTGTATATTCATTCTTTTTTCTGTGTGTTCCTTTCACATAATTTCCTTTCACTTCTATTTGTCTGCCGGCTTCCTGGCCTAGAGGTTAGCGACTTTTCTCCGTAATCTCATATAATCTCGCAAGTAACGTGACGACGGTGAGAATCAGCAGTGGTTCGAATCGCGTCGGTAACTTAAGGGATAAGTGAGCCGGCCGCTCAGAAATCAATGGCAAACTACTGAGCGTGATCTTGCCAAAGAAATCAACAATCAGCTGAAAGATGCTGATGTTGACAGCGATGTCCTGTAAAGGATATGCAAATATTTTTTTTTAATATTTGTCTATTCTTGCTTTATACTACACATTTATTCCCGCCCCTACTTTGCCTTTGCTTTCTAATTTAACTCGCCCAACCCATTCCATATTTGTATATATTTGAGTATGTGTGTGTTTATGTGTGTGTGTGTGTATGTGTGTGTGTGTGCGCGCACACACATACACACACACACATAAATGGTCTATATTGACACTGAAATGTAAACTGTATGTTCATCAGCTAGTCTTCGAGTAGTTTGTCTTTTAGTATGAGCTAATGTACAGCAAACGCAATAAAATGTCGGGTATAGCGTGCTACCCACATGTCAGAGCTTAAACAATCCTGTAAGTTAGAATACCTGAGAATTTGGACAAGATGTGCTCTCTACATTAACGGCAACACGAAAAGACACCCCTCGGCGGTCTTTGGCTGCTCGTAAAACCCTCGTTTAGGATAACGCCTTCGTATCGCGATAGCCTGCGTCAATGCATCACTGTGAGCCTAGCGGGATGTTTCAGTGCTTAAGAATGATTCAGTTAAGTGTTTATCTTTTTCACAAGACTGTATTCAGAGTTTGACTCGGGAGAGGTAAGATTCTGGAGAATGAAACAGTTAAAAGACCGAGCACGATTTCACATTAGTTTCTACTGCCGCATGCCGAATCTTTGCCTACTTCTGGCATTATGTGTATTTAAACATGGATTAGTCATTTATAAACAAAATATCAGAGCACGTTTAGAGCATCTAGGTAAAAGACGAAAGGAGCAAAGGGAGAATAATAATAATAATAATAATAATAATAATAATAATAAATATTCTGGGACGCAACACACGATGTTCTGCGAAAAGTTGAGACATACAAAACACGGACACAGTGTACATATCTTACAACGGGCTACGTAAAGGGGAACATAAATAACAGTGAAAATCCGCCAAAACAGGAGACAATAATAGATATATATTGAAATAAAATAAAAACAAATTTTCTAGGACACTACTTACGATGTTTCGATTATATAAATCTTCATCTGGACGAGACAACACTGATAAAAAAGTAGCTTAGTCTCTTTTTGCAGCGCGAAAGTGTTGCACAAAGCACGAACTCCGTAGCTCCAGCGATGACCCCCAGGAGTCTCCGAAAAAATGCACTCGTGAACCGAAGGACGCGGCCCGAAATCGAACCCACATCTTTCGGGAGTCCGAGTCAGACGGCTTGACCACTTCGCCACGGAGTCTCCTAAAACAATACAGATAGATCTAAAGAGAAAAAAAACAGTTCTGAAGAATAAACGTAAACTTATAAAATAATGTTAAAATATATTTAAGATTTCGCGTCAGAAACTAAGAGGAGTAACAGGGAAAATTCTCGAAGAATTCAAATAGTTACTGTTGTCATTGTGCATCGATCAGCTTTGTCTGTAGGCATGTAATGGTACACGTAGCTCATGGCAATGATCTGGCTGATAGATTCGCTGCTGTTGCACCTCTCGGCCGAGACCTACTTCATGATAACTGTGAGTTTTATCTTCCTCGCATTTCCTCGCTTTGAACTCAAGTTAGTTCAGATACGTGCTACTACTTCACAATCAACCATACTGACTATTTCATAGGGAACAGTATGAATGAAGCGTCGTACTTGTAGACCGACGTACTCTGCATACCTCATGTGGTATGTCTCAGGCACTTTTCCTCTCTTTCTCTCTCTCTCTCTCTCTCTCTCTCTCTCTCTCTCTCTCTCTCTCTCTCTCTCTCTCTCTCTCTCTCTCTCTCTCTCTTCTTACATATACTTTGCACATGACCACGTACACCAGCATTTTGTCTGTTGAGCGGTGTCTATGTATGTATGTGCGTTCACGCATATCAGTCCACCCAGACTTTAAGACTCGCCCCTAGAATAACATATAGGAGCACATAATGGAGTTTTGGTTAGTACCACCATCAATCTTGTGCGCCTCATGCTTCGCTAGTACATCCACTGTGATTGCTCAGATACCCTTACCAGACCAGTTACCGTCCTGCCCTCCTGCCCTCCCCCTTCCTTCTATGTGCTCACTGAACCGTAACACCTAGCACCGGGTATAAGAATACATCGGCGATTTTCTGAGTTGCTTACAGATCCGAACTGTGAGGTGAGTATGAACATTTTCTCTATTAACATTTTTTTCAATTCAACATTTTCTTCAACTAACATCTTTTTTCAATTAACATTTTTTTCAATTCTCATTTTCTCCTCATTGCTTTCATTTTTCATGCTTTTGTTCTTCTCGTCCTGTACGTCACCTTCTGATGTAGTCACAGGAGATCTCCTTGACTGTATGTTGTGTTTGTGAATGTGTTTGTTTGCTGATGAAGGCTAATCGCCGCAACGTCCTGTATGTGTCTTAACTCTGTTATGTAAAGCTGCACTACTTTATGTCATTTTATATTGTTTACTACTTCTAGTGCACTGGACAGATTATTGCGCGTGGATTAGCTTTCCCTATTACCAGTGTCTCTCGCCATCAAATGAAGCCACTCCGAATTCAGAAGCAGTAGTAATTTACGTCCTGAAATCAAGGACGAGACGCCGACATGTTAGTCCAGCTGTCAGATGTAAAGATTGGAACACTGACCTCGGCATCAGAAGACTGGAAATTTAAAAGCGCTTGTTGTTATCCTGTCGGCCATGCTGAGCTCTAAGAGTGCATATTAATAAAGAGATTATCTACATCCGGAAAGTCTGGGCCAGTAGGAAGTCGTGAGATCGTTTGAACGATATTTAACATCATAACGAAAAAGGCAGGCTGATAACTGTCTCATTGTGGGTGGTTAACCTGGGGTGGATTATGTAGCTTCTGTCCCAATAAGTGTTACAATACACAACCTGCTGTTATTTTTGATATTGCTTTTCTTCATCCTCCTTTTATTCTTTCATTTCTTCCTTTACTTCCAGTTCTTCTTGTTTTCGTTCTTCTTCCTCACGTTCGTCTTCCTCTTCTTCTTCTTTAAATTATTTTCTTCTTCTTCTTCTTCTTCTTCTTCTTCTTCTTCTTCTTCTTTAAATTATTTCTTCTTCTTCTTTTACTCACATTGCTAACTGAATCATTTAAATGGGAAGGCGATTTCGGTGGCTCTGGAAGAGGGAGAAGGATCATATGTGGGAATGTCCAGTGTGATGTGATGCAGATTCTTAAATTAAGTATTAAGAAGTATTACGCGCCCTTAATTGTCACATAGTTTTCGTGAACAGTTAACATATGTCTTGTCAGTGTTGCACAAGTGGGCGATATCAAAAGGTAGTGTTCAGACTATACATATATACATACATACATACAAAGTTCTATGTCGTTGACAGTCACGTGATTGTATACAAAGTTCTTGCAAGGAAGTTGCAATGAACACCAACATGTACTGATTGTGTGCGATTTTTCTAGGCAATGTTAATTCACTAGTTTGCCACTGCTGAATCAACAAAGTAGTTGTGCGACTATAATTATCATCAAGTGCCATTCCGGCTGGAGTAGGCTTTCATGACTTTCCAGAGCTCTCGGTCTTTGGTTTTCTTTATCAATTCTGCTGATGATATTCCTCCGTGCCACCGTCTCAGTCCATCCATCATGATATCTCCTGGTTTGCATCTCCCTCTCTTCCCCTCGATCTTTCCATTTGTTACGATGTTCTCCAATGCCTCTTTTCTAATCATGTGACCAAAAAAAGCTGCTTGTCTCTTTATTATTGTTAAATATAATGTTCAAGTTTCATGTCCTTGACAGGATTTTGCAATAAACACCAGAATCTACTGATTATTTGTGGTTTTTCCAGGCAATGTTAGTTCAGAAGTTTGCCACTGCTTTCCAAATGACAGACGCCTCTTACCATCAAAATCAAAGCAAAGCGGTCTGCTATCAAACCACTCACTGCTGATTTCGAACCCTCGGCTCGGTATGTCCGGAAATTTGGAAACGAAACCTCACTACCCCCAAATCCACAGGACTGACTTAGTACTGGGATTAAGAAGATATCGAGCATATTGCCTTCCAATTGTACAGAGGACTGTAGCGCTCACACCCGGGTGAGATGCTTGAGGACATTGCATAAACTGGGCTGCAAGCTTGGCGAAATAATACAACATAATTCTCTTGATCGCGAACATCTGCGGTCTATCATCGCGATATTTACAGCAATTATCGCGAGCATGCATCACGCTATTTGATTGTAATGTGCTGATGTATGTGGTGTCGCAGTAAATGTAGCGTTTGAAGCCAGTATGGCATGTGCGTTGTGCGTAACTATGATTTTTAGTTTGTACTATATCGGGTTAGTAACCCGGGGTTTGTATAATGGGGTTTCGCGAGGTCGGTTCCCAACAGTGACTGGGTCAAATTTGTTCTGTATCAGAATCTCCCTGGTGTTGATTTTTAACTATAAATGTATGATGACTGCTTTCAGGTTACTACTGTTGTGTGTGTGTGCTGTCTTTGGATGTACAGACACTAAATATAGGCTTATATTTAGAGATATCCCCCCCCCCCCTGTATACCTCATTCTAGTAGAACTCTAGTTGCAAAATCCAGCCAATTCTGACAAATTCTAAAACGATTTTGGGTGAATTGGTTGAGGGCCTTACTCCAATAGAAAATAAAATTCAGAAGAACGAGATGAATTACAGATTAGTAATTAGTAGGCAAACAGGCTTGCAGGCAGGCAGGCAGGCAGGTAGGCAGACAATGTGATCAACACATGAGAGCTGACAGACAAACCGATTTTAAAAAAAAAAAAAAACCTTTGTTATATATTGCTTTATTTTCTTTCTTGGTGTATATTACATAAATGCTATGAGAAAATTTCTATTCCTAGGAAGTGTAGGGCATTGTTGCTAATTTCAAGTTGCAGCTGCACATCATTTACGGGTATATTTGGTGTGCAAATTGAAGGTATAGGCAGAAACAGCCATTAGATTTATTTCGTTTCGCTGCTGTCTTAACGAGGTATTCAAACTGTTCAAGATGTCCTAATGACATTTCTGGCACAACATATCAGCAGGGGTGTCTTAATTTATTGGATGAAAATTATAGTCATCGTCTTCTCTTTCGTTATAGTCATTAACATAATTACCATCGTCACGAATCTTAATAATTTGTAATATACACCTCTTTATGGGAAGAAATACATTGGGAAAAATGACGACAACTGGTAAGATTGATTGGAAAAGACCAACAGGAAGGCAAAGATATAAATATATTGATGGCTTGGCTACATGGTATAACTGGATTCAAGTCTCTAGTGGTTGTGGAGATTTCGAACCATGACAGCCTACCCTTATCGCCATGACACTCGATGGTGATGATCATAAATACAATAACCACTGGTATTCTTTATTTTTATCAATTTTCATCATCGCCCCTCATATGTTGAGTGGAGTTGAGTTGAGTTAAGAACCGACATCACTGCATTCAGGACATTCCCATACGCGCTCAGTCCCCTCATTCAACAGTCAGCGAAATATCATACTACTAATTGTTCCCATAGCTATCTGATTAAAATATATTCTGGTCTCCCCTCTCAGTTTTGAGGTTCTTCCAGATCCCCTGCTGATCTCCCGCCATATCATACTTTCCACATACGGGTTCTCGATCTGTCCATACGTAATCTATCTACCAAGTAATCTACCACCAAGAAGTGCATTCCCTGCCATCCTATCTGCCTGTTCATTCCCCCGAACTCTCGCGTGGCTAGGGCAAAATATCAATCCAATTCTCACAATCTGTGACCTCTGAAGCATTGCTATAATGAGTGGTCTGTGTTTGAGTGTCATCATGATGTCAAGATACGGACCTTGTTATTGAGTTGCTGGATGGTATCACTAACTGGCTGGCTATACTTGTGTAGAATTAAGTACTTGTAAACACCATTTTGAGTTGTCATAAGTACCACTTCAGACTTTGATATGTTGATATTCTTTTTTACTCTCTCTCTCTCTCTCTCTCTCTCTCTCTCTCTCTCTCTCTCTCTCTCTCTCTCTCTCTCTCGCTCTCTCTCTCTTTATCTGTCTGTCTAACTGTCTCTCTCAATCTCTGTCTATCTCTCTGTCTATCTAACTGTCTGTCTCTCAATCTTTATCTATGTATATGTCTATCTAACTGTCTCTCTTAATCTATATCTATCTATCTGTCTATCTGTCTCTCTCTCAATCTCTGTCTTTTTATCTGTCTATCTGTCTATCTAACTGTTTCTCTCCCTCAATCTCTATCTATCTATATATCTGTCTATCTAGCTGTCTCGCTCTCGCAGTCTCTATCTATCTATCTATCCTACTATCTCTCTCTCAATCTCTATCTATCTATCTGTCTATCTAACTGTCTCTCTCTAAATCTATATATATCTATCAGTCTATCTAACTGTCTCTCTCTCTCAATCTCTATCTGTCTGTCTGTCTATCTAACTGTCTCTCTCTCAATCTATATCTATCTATCTGTCTATCTAACTGTCTCTTTCTCAATCTCTCTCTATCTATCTATCTATCTATCTATCTATCTATCTATCTATCTATCTATCTATCTATCTATCTATCTATCTATCTATCTATCTATCTATCTATCTATCTATCTATCTATCTATCTATCTATCTATCTATCTATCTATCTATCTATCTATCTATCTATCTATCTATCTATCTATCTATCTATCTATCTATCTATCTATCTATCTATCTAATCTATCTATCTATCTATCTATCTATCTATCTATCTATCTATCTATCTATCTATCTATCTATCTATCTATCTATCTATCTATCTATCTATCTATCTATCTATCTATCTATCTATCTATCTATCTATCTATCTATCTATCTATCTATCTATCTATCTATCTATCTATCTATCTATCTATCTATCTATCTATCTATCTATCTATCTATCTATCTATCTATCTATCTATCTATCTATCTATCTATCTATCTATCTATCTATCTATCTATCTATCTATCTATCTATCTATCTATCTATCTATCTATCTATCTATCTATCTATCTATCTATCTATCTATCTATCTATCTATCTATCTATCTATCTATCTATCTATCTATCTATCTATCTATCTATCTATCTATCTATCTATCTATCTATCTATCTATCTATCTATCTATCTATCTATCTATCTATCTATCTATCTATCTATCTATCTATCTATCTATCTATCTATCTATCTATCTATCTATCTATCTATCTATCTATCTATCTATCTATCTATCTATCTATCTATCTATCTATCTATCTATCTATCTATCTATCTATCTATCTATCTATCTATCTATCTATCTATCTATCTATCTATCTATCTATCTATCTATCTATCTATCTATCTATCTATCTATCTATCTATCTATCTATCTATCTATCTATCTATCTATCTATCTATCTATCTATCTATCTATCTATCTATCTATCTATCTATCTATCTATCTATCTATCTATCTATCTATCTATCTATCTATCTATCTATCTATCTGCTTTCTAACTGTCTCTCTCTCAATCTTTCTCATCTATCTATCTATCTATCTATCTATCTATCTATCTATCTATCTATCTATCTATCTATCTATCTATCTATCTATCTATCTATCTAACGTGTCTCTTTCTCATCTCTATCCTATCTATCTGTCTATTAGACGTCTCCACGCTCAATCTTCTCTATCTAGCTATCTATCTATCTATCTCGTCTACTCTATCTACTATCTGATCGGTCCAATCTAACTCTCTCTCTCAATCTCTATCTATTATCTATCGGTCTATCTAGACTGGCTCTCTCTCAATCTCTATCTATCGATCATGTCTAGTAGTAACGCTCACTCTCAGCGTTTCTGCTATCTATCCGTCTCATCTAACTGTCTCTCTGGCTCATCGTCGAGTCAATACTGATCTATCTATCTGTCTATCTAGGACTGTCTGTCTCTCTGTCCTATCTAACTGTCTGTCTCTTTGTCTCTCTCGTGTACTCGCTGACTCTCTCTCTGTTTTCTGGGCTGTCTACTCTCTGTCGCGTAGTCTATCGGCAGGAATCATACATTCGGATACTGTCTACAGGAGCCATATTACTCTGCCTCTCGTCTCTCTGTATCTTTGTCTATCTCCCGCCCACTCTCCTGCTCTCTCTCGTCTCATCTCTCTCTCTCTCTCTCTTCTCCTCTCTCTCTCTCTCTCTCTCTCTCTCTCTCTCTCTCTTCATCCTCCCTGGTATACATGACAGAGTGACACATTACGTGTATACTTCAGAAAACGCCGTACAAGTTCACAACTTCTATTGTCGCGCCGACACGTTTACAATGCTTAACATGATCACAACATCCTGCTGTCACTTATTTTAAAATTGTCACGTTAAAGTCGAGAGGATCGACCAAATTGCACCGGGTTTTAACCCATCTGGCTCTGTCTGTTTTCGCCGGACGGCCTGCCGAAACCGTCGCTCAATGCACAATCCGTAGCTCCAGTGACGATCCCCGGCAGTCTCCGAGAAAAATTCACCCGTGAACCGAACCTCTTGACTACTTCGCCACGGAGACTCCAGTCACGTATAAAACAACTAACTAACTGTAAATACAATATATGTATAGATGGCGGCAATATAAATGTTGCCGGCTGCATGGCGAAGAGGTTACGGACGCGATTTATAATCCCGTATACCCGCGTTCGAAACACAGCTGCGCGCGATTTCGCAGCTGACCGCGTAGCGTTGGGTTAGCTTGGGTATCTGTGCCTGTCATTCAGAAAGCAATGGCAAACTACTGAACATAAAAACTTGCCACGAGATCACAACGGCAGAAATGTTGGTGTTCACTGCGATGTCCTATAATGGATATGAAAAAAAATATTACGGTTGCCATTCGCTTACTACAAGCTTGAGCAGGTCTTAACTTCGACCACGGTCTCGACTCCCAAGTGTCCCTATCTAGGACAGCCCTTTCTCTCCTGGACCCTGTCGAAAGCGTGTTTTTCGTGCAAGGCAATCTGCCCTTCAAACCGTGATAAGAGTGTTAGATTTACTCACATTCACTGGTCCTTGACAAATACACTCTCATGATTAAACTGCAAATATGGTGGAGGTTATAGCTGCACTAGATTTTATTAGAAGGCAGCAAGTCAAATGGCTTGGTCATTCAAAATGAATTCTTTGTTTAATTCTACCACACCTGTTAATGTTTCTTTCATGCTTTTGTAATAAAGCCATTGGAACGGGTTTCAAATGAACGTCACTAATATACATCATCTCATCTTATCTCATCATGTTCCTCTTGTACCTTGCGGTGTCGAGGTGAAGTATAAACAGCAGGAGAGTGCCCGCTTATGGGCTTCACGTGTCGATATTCCCATGGACTCTGTTATTCCCTACGTGCATCGTGTACGTGGTCGGCCTCTTCCTCTGCTTCCCTCTGGTCTGTACATCATTGCTTGTTGTGGTATACTGTTAGTTGGTAACCTACTTGCATGGCCAAACCATTTGACTTTCTGCCTTCTAATAAAACTATATATATATATTTTGAAAAAGTAGAGAACAAATGTATCTTGTTTCGATGTAGTTACAACTCCGTTCAATGCAAGACCTCCAGCGTTGATGAAGTGCTTGGATTCCTGAAGGAAATATTTCTCTGGGGTCACCACTCGGTGTGCCTGACCCTCCCGTGAAGAGTCTGTCACAGAAGTCACGCCGTTTTGAAACTTCCTACTCCACTCATATACGTGACGGACTAACAGTCATGCAATCACCATACTGGACGATCATTCGCCGATGAATTTCTATAGGTTTCACCCTTTCACTGATCAAAAAATGGATAACTTAATGTTGCTGCTCTTTGGTGCATGTCAAACGTGGTGCGGCCATCTTTAAACTGTCATTCTGACGTGACGTCACCATGTTCGTCTGCACCATGAAGTCACGTGCTTTATCTACATAACACTCTTAACATCAATATTGACAGGTTACAAGACAACGGCATGGTTATTGTAATTTCTACCACACTTTTAAAGTTTTAATTTTAAGCCCACTCGTATATAGAACTGTGCTCCTGTAACACGACCAAAGATGTCTAAAGCTTCTTTTATTTTGATATTTGCCATAGGTTGTCTTTATGTCTTAGCCTCTGTAAAACCATTTAGATTGCAACTGTATCTGCTCCATGTAATGTCAGAATTAGTCGTTAAACAAACATTTATTGTAGGAGCATTTTACTTTTTCTGACCAGACAGATTATCTACAAGATGGCCATTTAGTAAGCGACATATAGTTCACAAGAATGCTGCGCTTCATTAACAAAATCGCTTTGCAATTGGACCCATTGTTAAGTGTCAGGCTTTGGCACCAAAGTGATTGAATATGTACAGGAGCTGTGTATCCCATTAAGTGATTAGTTGTTTTTTTTCGGCAAGAATTTGACATGATGTTGAATTATTAACTTCGTACAAGAAGCCGTGTCCTAGTTCGTGGATAGTTTTGCTGCAAGTTGGCTTCTCATTTTCTGGCACAGCGGGCGAGTTAACACAGTCGACAGCGATCTGCGCTAGTAATGCCATGGGCAAGGTAGGACGATGGTTCGATTCCTGAGCTCGTCGCCTGCGAAATTGAGAGAAAGTTTGGCCTCATATTCTCATATTCCTCCCTGTATTCAGGCTTACAAAAAGTGATGGCTTTATTACATCACAGACCAACAGGAGACTCATTCATTCAGTAGCATGTCCGTTGCAGAACCTCGATCCCATAACTACCTTCCGGAAAACCTCTCGATCATAAGCAAGATGTCCCGCATCCGATACACCCATCTGGAGATTATCCGCCACATCCTGCACCCATCTTCTCTTTGTCTTCCTCTCTTCCCAGGCATATCCCCCTCCATTATTGTTCTCTCCAAACTTTCGTGACGTTTCAAGTGACCAAAATATTTCAATTTTCATTGTTTTATCGTCTTTAATAGCCAACCTTCTTCAGTATTCATCTCTTGAAGTATGGATGCATTTGTTTTCTCCTTCACCCCCCCCCCCCCCCCCAAGATATTCTTAGAACTCGTCTATAACATTTATATTCAAAGGCATTTATGCGCTGTTCAGCTTGTTTAGTAAGTGTCCAGGTCTCACAGGCGTATGTTGCAATGGGAAAGATGCATGCTCTTAAAAATCTAATTTTTGTAGTTCTGTCTGTCCCATTCCATAATTTATTCAGTTGTTTTAGTCTTTGAAGAGCAATTGATAGTCGTCGTTTAATTTCTTTCTTGTGTCACCGTTGTTGGTAATCAATGACCCAAGATATTCAAAATTTTCCACCACCTCCAATTTTTCCTCATTAATATATATTTCTTTCTCCATAGTAGTTTTATCTGTATGCATTATCTTTGTTTTTGCTATGTTAAGATATATGTTGTGATTTTCACTATTCAATTTGGTTGAGGCTATTAGGTTTTCTATAGCATTCTGTGTTATGGATAGCAGTACTGTATCATAAGCATACCGAATCTCCGGTATGTCATGACCACCGATATTTAAGGCATCATATAACTCCCTGTTTATATAATCTCTTACATTTCTCATTATATTTTCGGCGTACAGGTTAAACAAATAGGGGGACAGCACACATCCCTTATGAGTTGTATTACATGTGTTGGAAAGCCCATATTCCTCATGATTTCCCAAAGTTTCTGATGTTGTCTCAGGAGACTACTTCGAAACAAATTATTCATTATTTTGCTGATGTCAATTGTCGCCCACAACATGTTTATATTAGAGCTGCAGTAGTACAGAGCCTTGCGCGGTTGCGTGCTGTCCGGTTGTCATAAGAAAAATCCACATCCAGACGGAGAATTTTCATTTTTGCTTGACCTGAGCTTTCGGTTCGATCCAGTCGAAAAATGGGCAAAGAGATTACATACGTAGTTCGTAATCCCGCATACCCGCGTTCGAAACACAGCTCCGACCGATTTGGCAGCAGACCCCCTTGCGTTGGATTCTTACGAAATGGTATGGGTGCCGGTCGTTCAGAAAGCAGTGACAAGCTACTGAACGTAAACTTGCCAAGAGATCTCATCTCATCTCATCTCATCATGTTCCTCTTGTACCTTTCGGTGTCGAGGTGAAGTATAAACTTCGTGAGAGTGCCCGATTATGGGCTTCATATATCGATATTCCCATAGATTCTGCTATTCCCTCCGTCCAACGTTTACGTGGTCGGCCTCTTCCTCTGTTTCCATCTGGTCTGTACATCATTGCTTGTTGTGGCATGCTGTTGAATGGTAACCTACTTGCATGGCCAAACCATTTGACTTGCTGTTTTCTAATAAAATCTAGTGCAGCTATAACACCCACTTTAGACCTGTTTTCTTCATTTCTGATCTTATCTCTTCTTGATACGTTGAGTATTCTTCTCAGGAATCTCATTTCTGTTGTTGTGATATTTCTTTTCTCTTTTTCTGTCATTGTCCAGGTTTGGCATTGGTAGCATAGAGTTGGTAGGAACATTGTGTTGTAAAGTGCTTTCTTAGTAGTTATTGGTACCAAGAGATCACAACAGCAAAAATGCTGGTGTTGACTGCGACGCTTTGTAAAGGATATGCAACTAGCTTAAATATTGCTCACAGCATAGTATCTAGCACTCATTCTTGAGAAAAGTGTGACAATCATATACCCGCACATATATTACACAAAATAAAGCATCTAATATACACAGCCATGATTACACGACGCGTGAGAATCAATAAAACGCTAACATATTGCACTTAAAAACGCATCTAGAAAGAGATCCATTCGTGTACGAAGCATGACACTTAATAAAAGCAAAAATACATCACAAAACGTGCTAATAAGGCATCAAATGCCTGCACATATATCTACAAATCAGTTTGGAGTGGTTTAAGGTTGCGAAACTTGCACAAGAATAAATCAAATACAGAAGATAGCAGTTAAGTTACATAAAGTTACATAAACATTTTTAGAAGTGGATGACGACGGTGAAAACCACGGATAGTCTGCAAGAACTGAACATAGAACTTCAGTGGATGATAAACTGCAGCTTGTCTTGGAAATGGACCTACAGACCCAGCGTTGCACTAGTTTACAACGAACCTCAGTAATGGACGGCATAGTTATAGGTAGAAGACGCAGAACCAGATCGACACGATGGTGTTCACGGGACCTTCAAGATACTTGGCATGAAACTCACGAGAGTTTGGAGAGTCAGTATTCCAATGTCAGCCACAGACCAAGCATCCAAAAACAAGAACGTTATGCCTATAGATCTTCTTTTTCTCAAGCATTCAGAGCCATTGAGGTTCTTTGCTGCTGATACAAGCCGTCTCCATTCGTCTTTCTGGTTGACCTTCTCTTGCCAATCGCTGATTCTAAGTGCTTGTAGGTCTCTCTGTGTGTGTGTGTGTGTGTGTGTGTTGTGTATATATATATATATATATATATATATATATATATATATATATATATATATATATATATATATATATATATATATTATCCCTCCACCGTCTTCTTGGTCTACCTCGGGGTCTACGGTCATTTATTTCTTGAGTGTAAGCGAGTTTTGTTTCCCTATTATCTTCCATTCTTTCTATATGCCCCAGCCATTGCATTCTATTAGCCTTCACGATACCAGTGATTAGCGGGGACTTAAACAGATCATAAATGTCTTTGTTGCTTCTTCTTTTCCACTCTCCATGTTGTGTATCCCTAATGAGCCCAAAGATGCGTCTTAAGACTTTGTTGTCAACGGTTTGTAACAAGGCTTCGTCTCCTTTAGTTGTTCTCCAGGTTTCAGAGCCATACAGCACAACTGGTCTAATCAGTGTTTTGTATATTGTGATCTTGGTATTACAAGATAGCGCATTTGATTTTAGCAGATGTTGTAGTGCATAGTATATCTTAGTTCCAGAGTTTATTCTATCTTGTATTTCTTCCCTTATTATGTTGGAACAGTTGAAGATTGTACCCAGGTATTTGTATGTTTCCGTGTGCCTATAGATGCTTGTCAATAAATCAGTCAGTTGACGTCTCCACAATGAAGGTTGGCTGCAATGGATCTCCAACACTGTTTGTCTCTCGCCCCGACTGTACATTCTGTCAGGCTGATGTTCGTCCATCTCTTGATGTTATCTTCCCACGAGTGTCGATGTCTACCCCTTGCTTGCCTTCAACCTTGCCCTACAGTATGGTTTTTATAAGATTGTTATGTCATTTAACAAGGCCCACATACGCGCTATCCCTAGCTTTCTGGTCACAGCCTTTCTTAGTTTGATAAAGAGATCTGCATAGTACTGCCCATTAACCGTGTTGCCATGAAGCATATAATCTTTCAATATGACACCTGTGACGTCCCAAAAAACAGTCAGCATCACTTTTCTTGCAGATTTCTGTCCTCTTGGCTTGACATGTGTTGGCGAGCCCGGGGTTTTCCACTGCATGCTGGCAATTTTGGATTCTGGTTCATAATGGTGAATCCAAGTCTCATCTACCGTCACCATGGTCGTCAACATGTTTTTCGACAGCCACATGTTGAGCAACTGGCCACAGTAATCAACCCGTGTTTGTTTCTGTTCACATGTCAGCAGCCGCGGGACCTAGCGGGCACACACTTTTCTCATGTTCAATATGGTGTAAAATTCTAAATACTTTACTCTTACTCAGTTTTGCTGAACCCGATATCTCTGCAATTGTCATTTTCCTATCCTGGTCTATGATTTTCTTCGCTTTTGCAGCATTTGCATCATTGCACTCTGTGGACGGTCGCCCAGATCTTGACAGATCAGCAACTTGGGAACGGCCACACATAAATTGCAAACATCAATTTTTTACAGAAGCATACGAAGGACAGACTTCCTCAAACACTAGCTCCATCTCTCTGTGTATATCTGTAGGTGTTTTTTGCCTGTAACATCAAGAATTTTATTACAGTCCTGGGTCTGATTTCTCTATTGTTCTGACAAACCGTTCTGACAAACCGTGCAGATCTGGTCAATAGGGTGTGTAGTGCTAGGCACCATATCGGGAAAACCAGTTGAGGAGGGAAATTCATAATTCATATGTCCATTACAAATTGAATGAGCTATACATTTGCCATATTTCAATTTTCTCCACCTAATCCTTCATGGTCAAACTAAAGACTTATGAGAAGCCCCTTGTATTTCACTTGCTTTTTTTTTTTTGTTTATTTCTTTCAAAACCTCTATTTTCATTCCCAGTTTTTCTAGAACATATGAATTTGAATGTTTTTTGTTTTCATGAAATGTGACATATTCTTCTGTATATCCACATCTCCAGGGCCTGTATTCGAGGTACTTGTTTAGTAATCCACTTCTTATCCACAGTCCGTCCTTAGACTTCTGTATTTATCAGTTTGTTGTCGTGTTTCATGGAGTTCACCTCTATACAGAAAATACTAGTATTAAAGTCAACATGTGCTGGCCTGTTTTCGTCGCTGATAGGGAGCTAAGCTAATAATGTCAGGAGCGCGACCGGACGAGGTTTGGACGCCTGCGGTCGTCGTCTCACTAAGAGAGGTACAGATTGGCCACATATTCAGGCCTACAGAATGTTAGTCAGTCAGTCAGTCAGTCAGTCCGTCAGTTGGTTGGTTGGTTAGTTAGTTAGTTAGTTAGTTAGTTAGTTAGTTAGTTAGGTAGTGGGTGGGTGGGTGGGTGGGTGGGTGGTTGGTTGGTTGGTTGGTTGGTTGGTTGGTCGGCAGATCATGCTCATTGCAGGTCGAACCATTCAGTCCATAAGTACTCCGATCCCATCCCCAGTATATCCCTCAGCGGGTAGCGGCTAACGACACCAGTTCTATGTTGGTTTATTACTCTTCTTTGGCTTCCTGTATAGTGTTCCTGTTTAGCCACACCTCTTTTAATGTGCTGTTCTTGCAGTCTGATCATGGATGTATATCCACAGTCATCACTTGGTTCTCGCACACGACTTACTTCTCGTAGGGCATTCAGTATATCAGTCTAGTCCATGACTCGTCCGCCCTCCACAGTAGCCTTACCTGCAAGCCTGTCAGCCTGGTCATTTTCTTGTACTGGCACTGGCACGAAAATGAAACAATTTTTGGCTGCTGAGATAGAATGTGACGGAACTATTACATCACAGACCCATAACAATTTACTTCTTCAGGACATGCGTTTTATGAAAGCCACCATGTTTGCTCAATATAAACAATTGCTTTTTTGCCATTCATACCTGCTTTCATCATCATCAGCATGATCATCCAGTGCCTTACCGGTTGGCGCGACTCCCACGTTTGCTAAATATAAACAGTCACGTTTTACCATTTATGCCAGTGTCTTGCCGATTGGCGTGTGTGATCATGCCCATCCACATACTGCGATCTTCGACGACATGGATACATTCGTGTGTTGACTCCCTTCCGTGTCCTGACACAGCCAGTTTTTGTCTTCTCATAATATTGCCACAAAATTATGACTGCTTCTTCTCTCATGTTTTGTGATAAGTTTTTTTGTTTTTTTTTGCGACTCAGCTTCCCTCGACATGGCAAGATTGCTCGTTTTAATGTCCTATTAATTTTCTGCATTTTACTATAAAACCACATCGCCAAGGCTTTCTTGGATTTTTTCACCTGTTTACTCATTCTCCATGATTCACAGCCACATGTTAAAAGTATAACATGCAAGAACCCTTAGCTTCTTCTTCTTCTTCAGCGTTCCGAGCCATTGAGGTTCTTTGTTGCAGATACAACCCGTCTCCATTCGTCTCTCTGGTTGACCCCTTATGATAGTTACTAATTGCGCAAAATATTCTTCATTTGATAGAATGCAGTTTGTCCTTGTCCTGTGCTGTTCTTTATCTCATTGATGTATCTTCTATCTGATGTTATCCATGTGCCTAGATATCTAAATTTCTGAACTTGCTTCAAAATAACGTCATTTGCGTTAATCGCACATTTAGGCACAATCTATTTCTTCTTTTTTTTTTTTTTTTTACTTTTCCTTTTGCACGCGCTCGCTTTGAACTCAAGTGTAGTCCATACACACTATTTATAGTAGTGATATACTGAATTTTGCGTGTGGATTAGCTTTCCCTATTAAAAGTGTCCCACGCCATCAGACGAATCCACTCCGACTTCAGGTGTACTTGTAATTAACGCTCCTAAGTCAAGGACGAAAGGTCAACATTTTAGTCCAGTTGTCCGGTGTAGGGGTTGAACCGCTAACCTCGGCATCAGAACACGGGATGTTTAAGAACACGCGTTCTTATTCATTCAGCCATGCGGACCTGCTTATTTCGTTGACATTACTATGAGTTCTGTCTTTCTATTTATTACTCAAACAAAGGCATATTTGTTCCAACGTTTTGTCATCCATACCTGCTCTAGGGTCGTATATTTTCAAAGCGTTTGTTATATATGTCGCATAGATAAATGACTGCTTGAACCTTTCTCTGTAACTGCTGCCAGCTACCATACAACAGCTTCGACGTCAGGAAAAGTACCTCTCCAACCACGACACAGCGACGACAACCTCCTGGGACAACATGTATTATTTATGCAGTGTAGCAGCAGCCGTTTCGCTGCTCGGCTACATAAATATAGCACTCCAGAGACGGTATCTCCAGAATCAAGACCAAATATTTCTGGTCCCTCACATTAATGCGATAATGAACCGGCGATGTTTGAGGCGATAATGGTGGCGATAATTATGGTGTTAATATTAATGAAGGCGAAAGTGATATTGATTTCACGGGATATAGCTTTCCGTTCTGCTGGCGGTAGGCTGTTAGTTGGTTCAGCTTGTGAATTCTTCTTTTAAAATATTATTCGAATATTTTAGAAGTGAAAGGTTGCTGCTGGCTTGATGTTGAACAACATTGATGTCTTCAGCAAAGCACGGTGGAAATGTACAGGTGACTTCTTCGAATTCAGGGCGCCTATTCTATATTTCTATTCTCTGTGAGTCTTGGTCTGTGTCTGCGGCTTTCGCTTAGTGACCGCATTCCACACTCCCGATATACCGGACTCGAAGTCTGCCGCAATCGTCTCACACTCCCGATATACCAGACTCGAAGTCTGCCGCAACCGTGTCACACTCCCGATATGCTGGGCTCGAAGTCTGCCGCAACCGATTTGGGAACCGATTGCGTTACATTGATTTTCACATTAGTATGAGCATCGGTCATTCAGAAAATATTGGCAAAGTTTTGAAAGTAAAATTGCCTAGAAAATCACAAACAGACAATAAATGTTGGGGTTAATTGCGACGTCCTCTTAAGAATGTGCAACTAACTTTATGGAAAGACAGAAACTTTAAAACTTAGCGACAACTTGACGGGGAAACCAGTAAAGAAAACACAAAGAGATAAATGCCTGAATAAATTGGCCACTTTCCATTTTTTTAGCATATCCTTTACAGGACATTGCTGTCAATACCAGCATTTTACCGCTGTTTTTGATTTCTTGGCAAGATAACGCTCTGTAGTTTGCCATTGCTTTCTGCGTGGCCGGCTCACTTATCCCGTAAGTCACCAACGCTGCGAGAACCGCCACCAATTCTCGCGCGCTGCGAGACCCTACGTGGATAAACGGGATTAAGGAGAAAGTCATTTAACACCTCGGCCAGGGAGACCGGCCCACTTTCCATAGTGGAGACAAAAACATAGACCTGATCCAGGACTCTGATGACTGTGTGAGGTGGCCAACCATGACGGTACAGGATAATGATGTCTCAAGGTAATTCCGCAAGGTAAAATAGTTACAGGTGCTAAAATGTGCTAAATGGGTTGCAGGTGCTAAAATGGGTTGCTCTCGAAACGTATTGTCGTTGACTCTCACTTGACTTAGCACTCATGGTTTATTTCCAAACATGGCGTTGCAATCAATCCCAGAATGTATTAGCTGTTTTAATTTACTTGGCAATGTTTACATTCCGTAGTTTGCCATTGCCTCCTGAACAGCCGACGTTCATAGTATTGAAATCAATGCAATTCGATTTGCTCCAATACCGCCTGTGGTTACTTTCAAACCATCCAAACCGTCTCACAATGAAAGTAGCTGGTTGTTTCAGTTTAGTTTAGTCGATGGCTCAACATCACGGCACACGGGGGTAACCCATAAGTGCTCCGTTCTCTTCCTAACTCAAACCTAAGTCTGGAGGACTTAGCTCAATGCACGAACTCCGTAGCACAGGCGAGGATCCTGAAATACCACAATGTAATTATTTAATAATACAATATTATAATAATAATACAAGTAAATGGGACTATTCTTCAACAAGTGAATCGGTACAATTATCTCGGAACAGTTATATCATCTGATGGGAGATGCCTTGAAGAGATTAGAACAAGAATCGCTATGGCGAAAGTAGCCTTTAGCAAACATTCTGACCAATAAAAAGATGCCAATTGAAACGAGAAAAAGAGTGTTGAGGGGATACATAGAGCCTGTTCTTTTGTATGGATGTGAAACTTGGACAATGAGCAGTCAAGCTGAAAAATATCTGATGGCTGCAGAAATGTGGTTTCTGAGGAAAATGCAGAGAATAGCATGGGCAGACAGAAAAACCAATGACCAAGTACTACAGGAGACAAATATGACAATCGTAAATTGATTGGAGAAATTAGACGTAGACAGTCAAATTTTTTTGGACATGTTATGAGAAGAAATGGATTGGAGAAACTAGTGACAACTGGCAAGATCGAAGGGAACAGACCAAGAGGAAGACTGAGAGGAAAATACCTGGATGGCTTGGCCACATGGCATGGACGAGACAGGAATACTGAGCTGATCTACGACGCTGGTGATCGAGTGAAATGGCGAGTCATGACCGCCCACGCTTTCCGGCATGGTTGATTGATTGATTGATGTTAATGTGCATACGGTTTGCATAGCTCCACATTTCTACATTATTTAATTCTTGTTGCAATGAAGACACCAGAAAATTACAGTTTTCAGCTTTGTATACACTGTACAGTCGTCTGCAAATAGATGACAGGACGACGAAAGACACAAAGGTAGATCGTTAATATAAATAGCAAATAATATGGGGCCAAGAATAGAGTCTTTAGGTATTTCGGTATTCAAGGTAGTGGTTTGAGACAAAGATTTATTATGTGGTACTACTTGCTCTCTGTTTTACAGAAAAGATTTTATTAGAGTCACTAAATTAGGGCCAGCTTTCCCTGTTTCTAGTTTTTTTTTTTTTTTTTCAAAGTAAAATGACATGGTGTATCATATCAAATGCTTTTCTGAAATCGATAAACACAGCTCCACTGAGACTGTTCTTGTTTATATTCTGGTGCCAATTTTCAATCAGTAAGATTGTTAAGTAGATATGTAGGAAGCTAAGTAAGTAGATACGTAGTTAGGTAGGTAGGTACGTTGGATGGTTGGTTGGTTAATTGGCTTGTTAGTAGATATGTAGGTAGAAAGATGCACAAGTAGCTGCGTAGGTAGGTAGTTAGAAGGTAGGTAGGTAGATAGGCAGATAAGTAGGTAGGTAGGTAGGTAGGTAGGTAGGTAGGTAGGTAGGTAGGTAGGTAGGTAGGTAGGTAGGTAGGTAGGTAGGTAGTAAACTAAACAGGATTCAAGTACTTTGGTAGGTTTCAAATAGATTATCGTATCATGAACAAACTTGGAGTGAACATTCAAACATAGTTCCTCGAGTACACTGCCAGGACTCGATAATTCTTGTAATTAGTCCAGCAAATGACACCTGCTAAGTGCATGTCTATCCCTGGGAATCGATTTAATTGCTTATTCTTTGACAGATGGTGGAAGAGCCTGACCCCCATGTGCAAATATATATGTTCTGGGCCGCAGGTTGGAGCACCATTGATTGCCATGTTACTGAGGTCTTCATCAAACCACTTGAAAAGACTGGTATATAGACAACTGATTACAAGACAACACCACGTTGAATAGAGTAGGACATGGTGTATTGAATTAATTGAGTCAAGTAACGATTGTCCGCGTCAATATATACGTATATATATATATATATATATATATATATATATATATATATATATATATAGAGAGAGAGAGAGAGAGAGAGAGAGAGAGAGAGAGAGTAGAGAGAGAAGAGAGAGAGAGAGAGAGAGAGAGTAGAGAGAGAAGAGAGAGAAGAGAGAGGGGGAGGAAGAGGAACGGGAAGTGAAAGTGAACAGAGGTAGAGACACAACAGGAAAGAGAGGGAGAGTGAGAGAGATAGAGATAGAGAGAAGGATAGAGAGAGACTTAATAAGTAGACATATTACACATACTATTTAAATAGTACACACCAGAAAGCACAGCTACATTTATTATAGAGAAATGCTTCATTCTTACAATGGGATTACTCCACACTAAAGGACTCAACAACCAGTATTTCTATGCTGAGCCCTCGTCGTATGTGCATCCCTCTGGTTAATCTGTCCCTACCCTGTAAACTATATTGTTGTCACCTTCTCCCTCTTGCTTTGTAATTTACTGTTTTGCCTAATTGTCAGTACGTTCTTTCCTACTTTAATCGTCCTTGACTTGGGGGCGTAAATTACAAGTACCTCTTGGCAGAGGGACACTGGTAATAGGGAAAGCTAATCTATTCCCAAATATCAGCCCAGTGCACTAGAAGTAGTAACACGTGTTAAGGCTATGCTCGAGTTCAGAGCGAGATAAACAAAATAAAACTAGATTTTGCATTGTTTATACAGGGTGTGTTTGTAATGACCGTGCAGTGTTTGAAAATATTGCCGGTCCAAGTTTTGTATTTACCTATTATGTTACATGAACTTTACAGAGGGTGAATACAAAACGTGGACCATCAATATTTTCAATCACTGCATAGTCATTAAAAATACACCCTATACCAATTCATCAATCGTTTCATCCCGTCTTAGCTCATCTAAGGTTAGACTTATCATATATAATTGAGAACGCTGAACAGGCATGGAAATGTAGGTCATCATTAGTAGTTCATACCCTGCCAGCTGACCATCGCCTGCATATCCCATCTCAGATCTCGCACCTTGGTGATCCGGATCAGCTCTGTTGAGGATATTCCTTCATGTCACAATCAGTCCTTCCAGTATCATTTCTCTCGGCCTGTCATTTTTCGCTGATCTTTCCAGTCGACACGATGTTTTTCGGTGGCTATTTTCTCAAATCATGACGAAAGAATGCGGTTTGTATTTTTCTTATAGTAGTTAATGTTCTACTGGCATTAGCCTCTTCCAGGCAATCACTGTTGGCGGTCCAGTTTATTCGCAAAATGTGGGTTATTATACCAAACATTAAACATCTGAAGGTATAGTTTCTCTACAAACGTTAGTGTAGAATAAAAGCTAAAGATAAATTAATAAAGCATTGTTACATCGTTCGGGTCAGTAAGATCGTCTCTACCTCTATTCCAAATTTCACAAGAAGACAGTAAAAGCCAGAAAAGACAAAAAGAAAGCAAATAATCATGCTCCCTGTAACCCCCAAGGATACTCCATTAATCTTAGAGAAACGTCTTTGAGTTGTATCGCAAACTAAGGTCAAATCCAGGACCTGACGTCACACCCATGGGGTTAGGACGGTGTGTAGATTTCTGTGATTGCATGATCTCTGGGAGTATGCTCAGGACAATTTCACCAGTCGCTGTTTATTGCCGATAAACTAGAAGATATGGTAGACGAAGAAATCAAGCTGCGAACAAATTGATGATTGTGGCGGTAGTTAAGAAACATTTAAAAGAAATCATTTTGGAGCCGCGATGGCGTATTCGTGAGCCAAGACAATGGTTCGGGTTCAGTCGCCCGCCGCGGCCAGGATGTTGACGATTGCGGCCCTGGGGTCGACCCAGGCTCATATCATGGGTACTAGATTTTGACAAGTGCGGCCTTGGGGTCGACCCAGGCTCATAACATGGGTACTAGATTTTGACAAGTGCGGCCTTCGGGTCGACCCAGGCTCATAACATGGGTACTAGATTTTGACAAGTGCGGCCTTCGGGTCGACCCAGGCTCATAACATGGGTACTAGATTTTGACAAGTGCGGCCTTGGGGTCGACCCAGGCTCATAACATAGGTACTAGATTTTGACAAGTCCGGCCTTGGGGTCGACCCAGGCTCATAACATGGGTACTAGATTTTGACAAGTGCGGCCTTGGGGTCGACCCAGGCTCATAACATGGGTACTAGATTTTGACAAGTGCGGCCTTGGGGTCGACCCAGGCTCATAGTATGGGTACTAGATTTTGACAAGCGCAGCCTTGGGGTCGTTTGCTGGCTTTGAATTCGAGCATAGTCCACGCTGGGCTGAATTTTGCTTGTTGGCTAGCTTTCATTATTACCAGTGTCCCTGGCTATCAGGCGAACCCACTACGACTTCTGGGGTAGGCCTACTAGTAATTTATGTCCCCACGTCAAGGACGAGAAGTGAACATGTTAGTTCAACTGATCGGTATCGTGTTGAATCCGTTACCTCGCTATCAGCGCACCGGAATAGCGAGCGCTCTTATACATTCGGTCATGCTGACCTCCAAGCTACTAGATCAATATAAGGAGCGTGTGGTAATGTATGATACTGTGTGGTAATATGTAGTCATGTGTGGTCATGTGTCGTAATGTGTGGTAATGTGTGGTCATGTGTGGTAATGTGTGGTAATGTGTACTAATGTATGGTAATGTGTGGTAATGTGTGATAATGTGTGGTATTGTCTGGTAATGCGTAGTCATGTGTGGTAGCCGTGGTAGAATAGTGGCCAGACCTTCGCCTGCCTAACCGGAAGTCACGGTTTCGATCCCCCATCGCGTTGGATTTGTAAACTTGACCTGAGTTCTCAAGTTGACACGGCCAAACACGGGTCCCGAGAAACGTCTTAAGATGTAAAGGCAACCGGCATCATACTGACACATCACCAACAGAGTACCGGTTTGTCTATACAAATGTGAGTTTAGCACTTCATGCCCAAGGCGCCTTAAGTCGTGCGAAAGATCCTTAACTTTATATTTTTTATAATGTTCTTAGAAGGACAGAGAGCAAGAAAATTTAGAATTGGTATATACCTTGTTGATTGATTCACAGTGTATGATTATTTCACCAAATGTTACTGTTCACAATGTATAGTGATTTCTTTAGTATATTACTAGTGGATACTGTTCACAGTTTGGGTGATTTGTTCAACGATATAACAAGTTGATACCTTTCACAGTTTGTCGATTTGTTTAACGATATAACCAGTTACCAGGTTTTAGTCAGATATGACTGAGCTGCCGTACGACAGTAGACGGTACTACCTGCTTTCAGTTAGCGCCGAACAATTGGGGGGGGGGGGGCGCTCTTACCAAACCCAACAACCCACATTGTGCCAACGGCTTCGGGCAGAAGAGCGCAATTGGGAGGGTACAAGCCTTATCCTGGTGTGAGGAAATGCAACCTAAAGACTGAATGTCATGGCAGGGCACACCAGGCCCTTAGCCTTGGTTGGCATCTGGTCAAGGATCGAAGCTACTACAGGCGGACAGTTAGAGCATTGCTTTGCTGATCCGGCAGCTTCTGCAGCTTGTCTTGTTCCAGACCTATTGGTGTTACCTTTCCTCTGGAGTACACGAGAAAGGCCGAGAGAGGGATCATTTTTCACGGGCAACACATGATATCTAAATTCAGTCCAGGCTTTGTGTTATGGAGAGGTATAACTCCATTTTACAAACAATTGTTTGTCAAGACGGCAAGTTGCCAGTCAAGTTCGTATGTCATCGATGATGTCATAAATATCCAAGTGGCCCTTGACACAAAACATAGATTTCCCCACCCCAGCTTTAAAGCATTTGCATTTTTACTGTTGATTACTAATGATGGCTTTATTACAATAGTTAATAGTACTTGTATACTTGTCTACAACTCTTTAATTTCCCAGTAGATCCTCTCCGATGACGTTCCGTTGTATTGATATAATTGAAACTGATGTGACTGAACACAAAATTCATAAATAATATAATGTTATTGATAGTTGTTTGGATGGCAATTTTTTTCTGTTAATGTCAGTAAATTGTGCTGCTTCAATATTTGTAGTAGATTATTATCGTACGTAGGCGGTTCTTGAGTAGGCAGTTTTAAATTTGAAAAGAACAGGAAAGAAAGAATGTAGGAAAACTTATTATAGTCATTGCCGAATGACTATGGTAATCATGTCTGTCTATAGCTTTCAGTCTCATGTGCTGTCAATCATATTGATGCCGACGTTCCTCTGTGACATGTCAAACTGCTCAGCATCTTCTCTCTCTGTTTTCCTCAGCCTCTCCTCCCATCAACCTTCCTGTTGTCACGATATACTCTAGCTTTCCCGTTTTAATGACATACCCATAAAATGGGGATTGTCCTCTTCTGGTGCAGTTCTCTTTTGAGTTAACTTATTTCAAGATATTTGTATTACGCTTTTTAATCTGTCCTCGGAATTCTCCTTATTCTTCAATAAAACCGCATGTCCACACAACTTCCTCATAATTCCTTACGCGTCTGGCAAATGTCCACGAATAGCTTCTGTACTACAGGGCTAGTTCGTTATAGCTCTTAAGGCATCGTGCTCTCACTTCGACTGACAATGATATATTGCAGTAAATATGCTTCATCTTATGAAATGCAGCTTTTGGCTTGGGCTAGTCTGCATTTACCTTCCTTATTACATTTTCCTTTAGAAAGCAATGGCAAACTACTGAACGTAAACTTGTCAAGAGATCACAACGGCAACAAATGCTGGTGTTGACCGCAACGTCCTGTAAAGTTAGCAACTAACTTTAACTACACTTTCCATCTGCTATTATTAAAATACCCGAATACTTAAATGGATTGACTTGTTTCAGACTGGTTATATTCACTTTGGTGTACTTGGAAGACATTTTTATTTGTAACTGACATAATGTGTGTTTCTCTATTATTTAGACTAAAACCATTGCTTCTGCTGCAGCTATATCTATAATTTCTGGTAATTATGTTTTATTTGTAGTACCAATATCTTGTCATCAGCATAATGCAGGTTGTTTACATTATTCCCACCAATTGATATTTCTGTTGTCTTTTGTATGGATCTCATAATGTTAATGTACAAACTGAACAGACAAAACAATTTAATAAAGAACGCTAGGAAGAAAGAGGGAAGCACCATATTCGAGGAAAAGAAGCATCATTGACATTGATATACAGACAGACGAGGAAAGCAATGATTAAATAATTAAGATATTTAGTTGCATATCCTTTACAGGACGTCGTAGTTAACCCCATCATTGCTTGGCTGTTTATGATTCTTTGGTAAGTTTCCTATTGCTTTCTGAACGACCAGCACTCATACCATTTTATTAAAAAACGCAAGGCGTTCTGTTGTCAAATCTACCGCAACTGTGTTTCGAACACAGTATACGGGAATTTGAGCTGCGTCCGTAGCCCCTTCGCCACGGAATCGGCGATAGACGGCAAGAAAAACGTATGGGTGGAATAACAGAAGAAACAGAACAAAATTAATAACAGATTATCAAACATAATTCAGAAAAATAAGACCTCCTCTATAACTGAATGATTTAATAAAGATTAAAGTATACAGAAACAATACAGGTAATCAACAGCAGAATGTGTTTAACAAATGCAGCATGTTCCTTTGCAGGACGTTAGTATCAACAGTAGGTTAAATTGGTCAATTTTACATTCAGTAGTTTGCCAGTGCTTTCTGAAAAAGAAGTCAACGTTTACATGCAACTGGCCGATGTGTGAGATCAACCCACCACCAAGCCGTCAGCGGACAGTCAGTTCAAGCACGAGCGCGATAACCCTGTCCACCTGGTCAGTCGATCTCTAGCGGATTATGTATGTAGCAGACAATAAACAGTCTTGATTGTTTGTGTCTGTGTATGTAGCAGACAAGAAACTGCCTTGATTGTGTCTGTGTATGCAGAGACCAGGCACAGTCTTGACTGTTTGTGTCTGTGAATGTAGCAGACTAGAAACAGTCTTGATTGTTTGTGTCTGTGCAAGAATCGAACCCGGTCTTTTCTATGACTGAGACGGACACCCTAACCTCTTAGCTACGGCTAACTTGTCCTATTCTCTTTTAATTACCACTTGGCATTTCCCCCGTATTACCCCCACTCATTCCCACTCCCGCCCCTTAAGCAAAACGTCATGACGTTAGCTACAGTTAATTAACTTCATCAGTATGCAGCATCGGCCGACTTCAGCATGCAAAATAGGATGAAACCGTACCCTTTTTAGTGAAATCATGTTAATTCATTCATTCGCTAATGCTTGTGTGGTCCCCTCTCTTGTGTGCTGCTAGAGTGTAGAGGCATCTCAGAGTCTTGTTGTAAACTTACGCAACATTTCATTTATACAATCAATGTCTTAATTTACCAATCAGGCAGCAAGAATGCATCACGGAGACTTGAACCTTGGACGTCTCCGTTAGACAGGCGTGTGGGTTTGTGTGTATAAAGGGCTGTACCTTGCCTTCTTGAAAGATGGTTGTTAAATTGTGCTTCAAATAAAAAAGGCTTAGCTACAACCCTTGGCAGGGACCAGAGATGGAGTTATGCCTCACCATAGCACAAAGTCTGTGCTGAATTACTGAACCATGTGTTGCTCACGTAGTATAATCCCTCTCTCGACCTGCCTAGTTTACTCCAACTGGAAAAAGCTGACTCTAGCTGTCCACCTATAGGAGCATCGATCTTAGATCAATCGTCGACCAAGGCGAAGGGCCTGGTCTGCCCTGCCATGACATGTAAGTTGCATTTCCTGGCACCAGGATAAAGCTTATACTCTCCCTATTGCGCTCCTCCGACCAAAGCCTGTGACACAATGTATGGTGTAGGGTTTGGTGAGCGCCGCCCAATATTCGGCGCTAAAGTAGGTAGTAGCCGGCTTCGTGGCTTAGAGGTTAGCGACTTTTCTCCGTAATCTCGTATATTCTCGTGGATAACGTGATGACGGTGAGAATCAGCAGTGGTTCGAATCGCATCGGTAATTTACGGGGTAAGCTCAGAAAGCAATGGCAAACTACTGAGCGTAATCTTGACAAGAAATCAACATACAGCTGAAAGATGCTGGTGTTGACAGCGATGTCCTTTAAAGGATATGCAAAAAAAAAAAAAAAAAAAAGTAGGTATTACCGTCAAAAATGGTTGTACTATTCAGTTGCAATGAAATTTAAAATACAAGTATGGTACTACATAGGACAAAACCTTTCTATGAAATTTTTATCATTTGTCAACATCAAGTGACTAATCCTTTACAGAACCTGGTGGGTGAGATTGGGCATAGTTTAATCGTGTCATTTTTATCCCCACGTTATGGGCATTTCATTTCCTCATGTTATGTTGTTGTTGTTGTTTGTTGTTTTTTTGGTTTCATTTCGATGTAATAAAGTTTCATTTACCACAAGTTTTATTTGCAGGAGTAAAACTTCTAACATATGTTTCATTACTATATTTAACGACAACCAGCTTTATACAGAAAATAATATATTTCTCGTGAAAACACCACATACATATTTTACAGAAATCATCGTGAGATTAGGGACTTTGCCACGTTCTACAGTTAGTGGTGGGAAGCATATAAATGTGAGGACTTTAATCGCACATGTGAACTTTTTTTTTAATGTTACATATCCCTTAAAGGACGTTGCAGTCAACACCAGCATTTTTCAGCTGCTGTTGATAGACCCACTTTTTTAAAATAGGGAATAAGGGCGACGTTTCCTCCCATTCTTTCCCCTACCGAAGCCATTTTTTGGCTTCACTCCCGTCTGATGGTCACCCTTGTACTGTCAACAACACCTGGCGTTCCCCGGTGCTCTCCCTTGTGACGCCTCTGCGTAAATGTGCCACTTCAAAGCGCTGGTCTTATATTAAAGTTAAAATTGAGGAACTAATAGCTGGTCATACTTATTTATGTGTACACCACAACGTATTTCTGAGTGTATGTAATATTAACTAAGCCGAGGAGGTATGGACCACCATGTCTGTTCACAGTTTCGTTTCGTTCGTTCCGTTTTGTAGAGAGAAAACCAGAAGTTCCCACCTTTTCTCATCCGGCTGCTTCAGTCTTGGTTATAAATGTCGTGATTCATAGTGAGGTTTAATCACGTCCTCGTCCTTTGTGCTTTAGACGCCGCCCCCCCCCCCCCCCCGGAAAAAAACTAAAAGTTTCCACCTCAGTCAACTGGCTTCTTCAGCCGTAGTTATAGTTGTGGTGGTTCACAATGAGGTTTAATCTGTTCCTGGTTCTTTGTGCTTCAAACAACTACCACACACACAAAATGTGTCCACCCTGTTCAACGGACCGCTTCAGCCTTGGTTATAGTTGTGGTGGTTCACAGTGAAGTTTAATCTTTTCTTGGTCCTTTGTACTTTACACGACTACCAAAACAAAAAAAGGTCTCCATGACATACTTAATGTTTGTTCCATTGATACTGAATACAGCAAACAATGCTACAGCCAGCTGTTTGAATTTACAAGTGCCAATGATGGCCGATTTCTGTGTATCTCTGACAAACCATATAGTATTTTATCCCTCTGTTGTCATTCGTTTTGCCATCTTGAACAACGTCGCGTTTTTCATATCCTTCGTTATTTCTTCTGCCATCTTAACTGTTGGAAAGCTAATTGACAACACAATTTTAAATTAGTTTTATATGGCACGACTCATATGCCGATAATTATCGTCTATGCTTTGCAGACTAGTTAATAACAATGAGAAATACAAGGTAATTTAGATACATTAAATGAAAGTAAAAATAGACATGCAAGATAATTTAGTTACATCATATAATAAATAGAATAGTTAGTTAGTTAGTTGGTTGGTTGGTTGGTTGGTTAGTTAGTTAGTTAGTTAGTTAGTTAGTTAGTTAGTCGACAGATCATCCTCATTGCACATCGAACCATTCAGTCCATAAGTGCTCGGATCCCCTCCTCAGCAAATCCCGCAACGTGTAGCGGCTAACGACGCCAGTTCTGTGTTGGTTTATCAATCTTCTTTGGCTTCCTGCGTAGTGTTCTTGTTTGGCCACCCCTCTTTTAATTTGCTGCTCTCGCAGTCTGGCCATTGTTGTAGATTCACAGTCATCACTTGGTTCTCGCAAAAGTCTTACTTCTCGTAGAGCATTCAGGATGTCGGCCTGGTCCATGGCGCGTCCGCCCTCCACAGTAGCCTCACCTGCGAGCTTGTCAGCCCGCTCATTTCCTTGTACTCCCGCATGCCCTGGCACGAAGATGAAACTAATCTTTGCCAGTCGAGACTGCTCCAGAGGCAGCAACCATTCTCTTCGGATCGATCCCTCCTCTATCCTCTTGATCATGTTCATTGAGTCGCTGAGGAAACAAGCCCTAGTGAATGTCTGTATAAGTACAACGTAAGTTAGTTATATTTCATGATAATAGTATGATAAATACATTACACTTTAGTTACATAACATAATAATAAAATCAGAGTTGAGTTGAGTTGAGTTAAGAACCGACATAACTGCACTCAGGACATTTCTGTATGTTCTCCGTCTCCTCGTTCAACAATAAAATCAGAAATGCAAGGTACCTCAGTTATATTAACAGATAATGCAATGAGAAAAAAAAAACTAGTTACTGTGGTTACATTAAATGACAATGAAATTAGAAATGCAAGGCAATTTAATTAGATTAAATGACAATGAAGTGAGAAATGCAAGGTAATTTAGTTTGAATAATTAATAATGAAGTGAGAAATGCAAGGTAATTTTATTAGTTTAAATGACAATAAAATGAGAAATACAAGGTAATTTCGTTAAATTCAATGATGCTGAAATGAGAAATACAAGATATTTGAGTTAGATTAAATGGTAACAAAAATGAGAATTACAATGTACTGAGGTTAAGTTAAATTATAACATTTTAATAGAAACCACGAAAAGAGGGCGAACTTGTGAGAAAAGAAATAGAGGGCGTCAATGCTTTAAACGGGCAGATAACTTACAGATATGATCAAGATACAAACCAACAGAATGTATAACTACAAATATAAATTGCCTGAGTTTCATTATAACAAACCTTCATACAAATTGCCGAAATCTGTTACAGTCGAACATTCCTGCGGATACTATACTTGATAATGGTGGTGGTGGTGGTGGTGGTGTGGTGGTCGTGCTGGTGGTGGTGGTTGTGGTAGTGGTGGTGGTGGTGATGGTGGTAGTGGTGGTGGTCGTGGTGGTGGTGGTGGTGGAAGTGGTTGTGGTGGAAGTGGTTGTGGTGGAAGTGGTGGTGAAAGTGGTGATAGTGAAAGTGATGATGGTAAAATTAGTGGTGGTTGTGGAAGTGGTGATGGCGGAAGTGGTGATGGTGGAAGTGGTGGTGGTGGTGGTGGTGGTGGTGTTGGAAGTGGTGGTGGTGGAAGTGGTAGTGGTGGAAGTGGTGGTTAATATGGTGGTGGTAAAATTGATCATGGTGAAAATGGTTGTGGTGAAAGTGGTGGTGGAAGTGTTGGTGGTGCAAGTTGTGGTGGTGAAAGTGGTAGTGGTGGAAGTGATGGTGGTGGAAGTTGTGGTGAATGTGGTTGTGTTGGAATTGGTGGTTGTTGAAGTGGTGGTGATGGAAGTGGTGTGGTGAAAGTGATGGTAAAAGTGGTGGCGATGGTGAAAATGGTGTTGGTTTAGGTGGAAGTGGTGATGGTAGTGAAGGTGGTGGTGGATATGGTGGTGGTGGAAGTGATGGTTGTGAAAGTTGTGGTGGTAAAAGTAGTGATGGAGGTGCAAGTGGTGGTTGTGAAGTGGTGGTGGACATGGTGGTGAAGGCAGTGGCGGTGGAAGTGGTGGTGTTGACATTGGTGGTGAAAGTATTGGTGAATATGGTGGTGGTGGAAGTGGTCTTAATGAAAATGGTGGTGGAATTGGTGATGAAAGAAGTGGTGGTAGTGGAAGTGGTCTTCGTGGAAGTGGTGGTGGTAGAAGTGGTGTCGGATGTGGCGGTGAAAGTGGTTGTGGATTTGGTGATGGTGGATGTGGTGGTGACAGAAGTGGTGGTCGTGGTGGAAGTGGTGGTCGTGTTGGAAATTGTGGTGGTAGTGGTAGTGGTGGAAGTGGTGGTATTGGAAGTGTTGGTGATTGAAGTGGTGTGGTGAAAGTGGTGGTGGAAGTGGTGGTGGTGGAAGTGGTGGTGGTGGAAGTGGTGGTGGTAGTGAATGTTGTGGTGGATATGATGGGGTTGGAAGTTGTGAAAGTGGTGCAAGTGGAGTGGTGAAAGTGATTGTGGAAGTTGTGGTTGTGAAAGTAATGGTGGAAGTGGTGGTGTTTGAAGTGATGTTGGTAGAAGTGGTGGTGGAAGTGGTGGTGGTGAAATTGGTGGTGAAATTATTGGTGGATATGGTGCTAGTGGTGATGATGAAAGTGGTGGTAGAAGTGGTGATTATGGAAGTGGTGGTGGTGGTGGAAGTGATCTTCTTGGAAATGGTGGTGGTAGAAGTGGTAGTGGAATTGGTGGTGAAAGTGGTGGTGGAAATTGTGATGGTGGAAGTGGTGGTGGTGATGGATGTGGTGGTGGAAGTGGTGGTGGTGGTGGAAGTGATCTTCTTGGAAGTGGTGGTGGTAGAAGTGGTAGTGGAATTGGTGGTGAAAGTGGTGGTGGAAATTGTGATAGTGGAAGTGGTGGTGGTGATGGATGTGGTGGTGGTTTAAGTGGTGGTGGTGGAAGTGGTAGTGGTGGAAATAGTGGTGTTTGAAGTGATGGTTGTGGCATTGGTTGTAGTGGTGGTGGTGGTGGTTAATATGGTGGTGGTAAAAGTAATGGTGGTGAAATTGGTTGTGGTGAACGTGGTGGTGGAAGTGGTGGTGGTGGAATTTGTGGCGGTGAAAGTGGTGGTTGTGGAAGTGGTGGTCAATGTTGTGGTGTTGGAAGTGGTGGTTGTTGAAGTGGTGGTGATTGAAGTGGTGTGGTGAAAGTGATGGTGGAAGTGGTAGTGGTGGTGGTGGAAGTTATAGTGGTGGAAGTGGTGGTGGTGGATATGGTGGTGGTTGAAGTGGCGGTGATAAAGTGGTGGTGGAAGTAGTGATGATGGAAGTGGTGGTGCTGGAAACGCTCTTCGTGGACGCTGTAGTGGTAGAAGCGGTAGTGGAATTGGTGATGGAAATGGTGGTGGATATGGTGGTGGTGTTAGTGGTGATTGTGGAAGTGGTGGTGGTTGAAGTGATAATGGTAATGGTGGTGGTGGAAGTGGAAGTGGTGGTGGTTTAAGTGGTGGTGGTGGAAGTAGTAGTGGTGGAAATAGTGGTGGTGGAAGTGGTGCTGGACATGGTGGAAGTGGTGGTGGAAGTGGTGGTGGTAGTGGTGGTATTAGAAGTGGTGGAAGTGGTGAAAATGGTGGAAGTGGTGGTGGTATTGTGGTGGTGGAAGTGGTGGTGGTGGAAGTGGTGGTGGTGGAAGTGGTGGTGGATATGGTGGTCGTGGAAGTGGTGGTGGGAATGGTGGTGATGACAATGGTGGTGAAAGTATTTGGTGGATATGATGGTGGTGGGAGTGGTGGTGGTGAAAGTGGTGATGGAAGTGTTGATGATGGAAGTGGTGGTGGTTGAAGTGGTCTTTTTGGAAGTGGTTGTGGTGGAAATGCTGGTGGTGGAAGTCGTGTTCGTGGTAGAAGTCGTGGTGAAAGTGGTGGTGGAAGTTGTGGAGGTAGTGGTGGTAGTGTTGGTGGTGGAAGTCGTGGTGGAAGTCGTGGTGGAAGTGGTGGTTGAAATGTTAGTGGTGGTAGTGGTGGTAGTGATAGTGGTGGTGGTGGTGGTGGTGTTGATGGAAGTGGTAGTCGTGGTGGAAGTGTTGGTGGTAGTGGTGGTAGTGGTGTTCGTGGAAGTGGTGGTCGTGGTGGAAGTGGTGGTGGTAGTGGTGGTGGTGGAAGTGGTAGTGATGGAAGTGGTGGTGGTAGTGGCGTTGATGGAAGTGGTGATCGTTGTGGAAGTCGTTGTGGAAGTCGCGGTGGAAGTCGTGGTAGAAGTCGTGGTGGAAATCGTGGTGGTAGTGGTGGTGGTGGAAGTGGTGGAAGTCGTGGTGGTGGTTGTGGAAGTCGTGGTGGAAGTCGTGGTGGAAGTCGTAGTGGAAGTCGTGGTGGTGGTGGTGGAAGTCGTGGTGGAAGTCGTGGTGGTTGTGGTGGTGATGATGGTAGTTGTGGTGGTGGAAGTGGTGGTCGCCACTGTGGTGATGGTGGCGGTGGAATAGGTAGTGATGGTGATGATGATGATGATGATGATGATGATGATGATGATGATGATGATGATGATGATGATGATGATGGCGGTGGTATTGTTCAGGGTAATGATGGTGACGCTAATGACTACGATGATGATGGTGGTGATGGTGTTTATGATAATGATGATGATTATGATAGTGGCAATAGTGGTTGGGTGGTAACTGGTGGTAATGAAGATGATAATAATCATGATGACGTTGAAAGCGCGACAAGTATACAAGTGCATTGTCCGTTAGGGTAACGAACTCTGGACCAACAATAAAAATCGTGTGTGTTTCACGTCTACAACCAGAAAGTCGCGGCTGTCAGGCAACAATCATAATCGCATAAATAGCAATAATCATAATTTAATTAGCATGGATAACGATGAAATCAGCAAGACAAGCAAGCACGGACATATCCTCGCTCCTCTGTCGGAGACCGTTCGCCGAGAGTAAGCCTATTACCTAGCGGGTGAACAAGCCGGATCGACTAGTAGGAGACACCTGATCCTCGGTTGAAACTTGCTCGTGTCCAGTCCAAAGACGGATCGCTGTTATATTAAGACCGGGTCCCTGGGAGTCAAGTCTATGGCGTGAACTATTGACAGGAACTACAGACAGGATGTAGTGCCTCTCGTGGGATGTGTGACTTGTTCTTATCCCCCCTGGTGGTTCTGACAAATGCTTGTGTCCCCGGATGAGGCCACACAAGACTCGTTTCCATGAAGCGGCTACTGCTGTGCAATACCACAATGTCCGAGTGAAGCTATCAATCTGGTTGGTCACTTGCATGCTGGGGTGTCCAAGATTATTGCCAATAGAAATTAGAATCAGAGATGTATCTATCTATCTATCTATCTATCTATCTATCTATCTATCTATCTATCTATTTATCTATCTATCTATTTGATCTATTTGATATGTTGATGTCTGTGGAAATAGATCTATCTATCTATCTATCTATCTATCTATATATCTATCTATCTATCTATCTATCTATCTATCTATAAATCTGTCTGTCTGTCTGTCTGTCTGTCTGTTTGTTTCAGTGGCGTGCAGAGGTTCTTTGATGCCCGGGGCTAACCACTTGATTGGATGCCCCTAAATTGTTCTTTGCCTAATTCATTCCCCCACCCCTCCCACTGCACTGTGCTGTCCCCTCTCCCTAATTGGATGCCCCCTCCCGGCTGGATGCCCGGGGCCGTCGCACCCCCGCACCCCCCTTTGCACGCCACTGGTCTGTTTGCACATCTGCCTGTAAGTCTGTCTACAGACCTTCCTTCTGACCTCCCGTCTATCCCTTCGACCGTTCGTCGGTTTGTCCATGCATTGGTCTGTCTGCTTGTATGCCCATTTATCTGCTTCAATACCTGTCTGTCTGTCTATATATCTGCCTATTGAAATTGCCACTTTTCGTAACTCGCGAGGGAAGACACCGTGACGTCGTGACTAAACATTTGACAGCCGTTCGTCTGGTCACGGATTTGAATTCGCAAAGGGTTCAATTGTACAAATGGACCTGGCCACTCTGGGCGACACAGCCTATACGGGTACTAGGAGATGTCTGTGGAAGTGAAGGCGACCCAGCCTACACGGCTACCAGGAGATGTTTGTGGAAGTGAATGCGACCCAGCCTACGTGGCTACCAGGAGATGTCTGTGGAAGTGAAGTCGGTCGGTGTGGTTCTAACCACGTTAACCATTGTTGACCGATTGGTCGATCCTATACACAAACACAAACACACACACACACACACACACACACAGATAGATAGATAGATAGAAAGATAGATAGATAGATAGATAGATAGATAGATAGATAGATAGATAGATACATACATACATAGATAGATAGATAGATAGATAGATAGATAGATAGATAGATAGATAGATAGATAGATAGATAGATAGATAGATAGATAGATAGATAGATAGATAGATAGATAGAGATAGATAGATAGATAGATAGATAGATAGATAGATAGATAGATAGATAGATAGATAGATAGATAGATAGATAGATAGATAGATAGATAGATAGATAGATAGATAGATAGATAGATAGATAGAACGAACGAACGAACGAACAGACTTTATTTTCAAAGGGTAACAAATTGGGCACGCAGGCCCGTCTTACATTCGGCCCTTCCAATCACTCATCTTTCTTTCATCAACAGTGCATAGGAAAAAAACATTGTCACATGAATTTTGTAAACATAAACAATGCATATTACTATGTTATGAGACACATCCACCACCAACCCACACATCCCCCATTCACTCCAACTCCCCCACCCAACCACACACACATACAATACATTCCCCAACCCATCCACCACATCCCTACACCTACACATCTCCCCACCCACACACACCTCTCACCCACCACACATCCCATCCACCCACACCCCAAGCACACATACATTCAATAACCCACACATCCCCCACCTACACACATCTCCCCACCCACTCACATATCCTCTACCCGTCCCATTTCCCACCAACAATCACTCACCCAATATCCTCCTCCACCCACACACCTCCAACCACCCAACCAAACACACATTCCTCAGCCACACACACATCTCCCCGTCAACTCACATATTCCGCACCTACCCACACACAAATTCCGCACTCACCCACATAATCTCCCATCTCCCCCAGCCCACTCACAGATCCCGAGCCCACACCTACAAACATCCCCCACCATCTCCTAACCTGCACACACTCACCCACCCACATATCCTCTACCCACCCACACATCCTCTACCCACCCATCCCCCAACCAAACATCCCTTAACCACACACCCTAACTCATATACAATCACCCACCCACACATCCTCTACCCAACCACACATCCTCCACCCAACCACACATCCTCCATCCACCCATTCCCCCAGCCACACATCCCTTAACCACACACCCCTACCCATATACACACACATCCCCACCAACGCACAATCTCCCCACCCATACAAACATCCCTCACACACATCCCCACCCACCAACACATTCCCCATTCACAAACACACACCTCCCATCCACGCACACACAGCCCATACATTCATCCCCTCACACATCCCTAGACACCCGTACTTATCCCTCAACCACTAACACCCACACATCCCTTACCCACTCATCAACACATACATCTCATATGTACCCACCCACACTCACACATCCCAACCACCCATCTAAGCACACATCCCCCACCCTCACACACATCCTTCACCCACCCACAAGCCCAACCACACCTTCACCCACCCACACAAACATCATTTATCCACACCCAGCTCCCCTCCCACACAATACCACACCCCAAAGACACATCCCTCACCCACACACACATCTATCCACACATCTCCTACCCATCCACACATCCCCCAACTACAATCACCCTCACTACCCACACATACATCCTCTATCCAGCCACACACACCCCCACCCAGCCAGACATATCCCCCACCCACACACACATCTCCAAATCCATCACCCACACCCATCACGCACCCCTCCCCCAACCCACACACATCCCCCACACACATTCACCCACACATCTCTCACCCACACACACTCCCGACCCATCCACCCAAACATCCCACACCCATACACATCCCTCACCCACACACATATCCCCAAACCCACAACCACCCCCACCTGCACACATCTCCCACCCACCACATATCCCCACACCCACATCTCCCCACCCACACATATACCCCCACCCATCCCATAACCCACCATCAATCATCCACCAACATATCCTCCTCCACCCACTCACCCACAACCACCTAGACAAACACACATCCCCACCCACAAACACATCTTCCCATACACCCATATATCTCGCACGCACCCACACACAAATCACCCACCCACCCACACACAAATCCCCCACCCACCCACACAAATCCACCCCGCCCACCCACACATCCTGAGCCCACCCACACACATCACGAATCCACCCACACACACATCTCCCGATCCCCCAACCTACTATTATGATCAAACTCCCACACTTTACACACACATACAGTGACGATTGTCGTGAGCATTGTCGCAAAATTGTAAAGAAAATGGAGAAAAATTGTACATATACATTTTGTAACTTAAAAATTAGTGATGCAATTCAACTCTCTCTCTCTCTCTCTCTCTCTCTCTCTCTCTCTCTCTCTCTCTCTCTCTCTCTCTCTCTCTCTCTCTCTCTCTCTCTCTCTCTCTCACTCACTAACGCTCTCACTCACATTACAGTAATGTTATATTATATATGATAAAATCAAGTGTCATACATACAAAATGATAATGTGAAAGATGAAAATACACAAAAAATATGGAATGGCATGTTACAGGACATGCGAGCACTGAATTCTCTCTCTCTCTCTCTCTCTCTCTCTCTCTCTCTCTCTCTCTCTCTCTCTCTCTCTCTCTCTCTCTCTCTCTCTCTCTCTTACACAGACACACACACATTCCCCACACACACATATCCCTCACATACACACCCATACATACATCCTCACATCTAGACAAATACATGATGCCTCACATGATCACTGAAACTAATAAGAACAAACTCCCACACTTTACACACAATTGAGACAATGACGATTGTCGTGAGAATTCTCGCAATTGCAAGAAGTGGAGAAAAAAATTGTACATATACATTATGTAGCGTAAAAATTAGTGATGCAATTCAACTCTCTCTTTTTTTTCTCTCTCCCTCTCTCTCTCTTGCGCTCTCTCTCTCTCTCTCTCTCTCTCTCTCTCTCTCTCTCTCTCTCTCTCTCTCTCTCTCTCTCTCTCTCTCTCTCTCTCTCTCTCTCACACACACACTAACTCTCTCACTCACATCACAGTAATGTTATATTATACATGATAAAATCAAGTGGCATACAAAATGATAAGATGAGAATGTAAAAAAAAAATATGGAATGGCATCTTACAGGACAATCAGGTGGCATTAAACGATACCTCGTAATATGAAAGATGAGAATACATAAAAAATATGGGAATAGCATGTTACATGACATGCGTGGGCTCAACTCTCTCTCTCTCTCTCTCTCTCTCTCTCTCTCTCTCTCTCTCTCTCTCTCTCTCTCTCTCTACATACACCCACTCTCACACTCATTCACTCTCTCTCTCTCTCACTTACACTCACTAACTCTCTCACTTGCTTTACAGTAATTTACATGAATTCATTTTATGCATATTAAAATCAAGTGCATCAAAATGATAATATGAAAAAAAATGAGAATACACAAAACATATGGATCAGCATGTTAGATGACATGCGTGCGCTCAACTCTCTCTCTCTCTCTCTCTCTCTCTCTCTCTCTCTCTCTCTCTCTCTCTCTCTCTCTCTACTACACACACACACACATGTACATACACACCCCACACACATCATACCCACGCAATACACACACCCAGCACACATCCATATACTTACTCACACGTACTCACATAACACCCGAATATACACTCCCTCGCATACACTGCATGCATGCACACTTACACATACAAAGATATACAATACATACACGAGCACACACACACACACACTCATCCATACACACATACACACACGCACATCCATATAAACGCATATAAACACATGAACGCACACCTTAACACACGTACAGACATACACACAGAGTCACACACAGATACACACATGTACACACATATACACCCATACACACATCCAGACATGCACACACATACATCACACTTTCTCATGCACTCTCTCATTCACCCACGCTCTCTCTTTTACACACTCACTCGCTCTCACACTCACTCATTCGCGCACATACACGCATACCCACAAATTCTCTCTCACTCACTCACGCTCCCTTATTCACTCATTTACTCGATGACTCTCTAACTCACACTCACTCACTAACTTTCACACTCTATCACACAGACAGGCAGACACACAACACACCCACTCTCTCAGATTCACTCATTCTCTAACTAAATCTCTCACACATATGTCCACACACTCACTCACTTTTACACTCACTCAGGCACACGCGCATGCATACTCTCTCACTCTCACTCATACTAATTCTTCCACTCACACTCTTTCTCACTCACTCTCTCACCCACTGTCTCGTTCACACACATACAGTGAAGAATGATAGTGGAAAAATGATACTAGTAGGTGACTTATGGAGGCATATAGTCGGTATGAAGTAAGTATTGAAAGAGGTTTCGGTTGAATGTGTAGGGACTCATTGGTGTTTTCAGTTCTGGTGGAAGGCTATTCCACAAGTGAGCACCAGAATATGCGAAACAAGTTTTGTATAAGTCCAATCTAGGCTTAGGAAGCTGTAATAAATTTAAGCGCTTACTGTTCATTGCATTAGATTGAATTAACGGTAGAAGATACTCTGGGGTATTTTCAGATATAATTTTATTCACTAATTTGGCTTTGTTAAAAAGGAAGCGCTTTTGAAGTGGTAGAAGTCTTAGATGGCTGTATAATTTATTACTTTCAACGTGCTTTATGCTAGAAACTAGACGTATAGCGCGGTTTTGAAGCGAACACAATCGTTTCATATTAGATTTAGGGCAGCCATCCCAGACTGTGGAACAATAATCGAGAGGTAATTGGATATAGGATGCGTAGAATATTTTACGTGTGCTTTCATCCAAAAAGTGTTGAATTTTAGCAAGTTGGTAAACTTTTTGTGCTATTCTCTTGGTAAGGGCGTGAACATGAGGGCTCCAGTTTAAATGTCTGTCAATTAAAAGACCTAATGTTTTATGTTCATTTACATTAATTATAGGTAACGTGTCCACGTGGAGCTCGAGCGGTGTCCCAGTTATGGCTAGGGTCTGTAGTTTTTGTCTGGTCGTTATTAGCATGGATTTGGTTTTGTCGATGTTAATTAACATGCGATTTTCATTGCTCCATCTACTAAGGTTGTCAAGATCGTTTTGTAAAGAGCTCTCTAAGTCACAAAGGCTCTCTTGACTTGTGTAAATAGTGCAGTCGTCCGCAAATAGATCACACGAAGTATTGAGGTATAAAGGAAGATCGTTAATATACACTGCAAAAAGCAGCGGACCTAGTATTGAGCCCTGAGGCACCCCAAAATTAAGTTGTGTGGGTCTTGATAGACAGTTATTGAAGGACACTACTTGTTGTCTGTCTGATAAAAATGACGTAATTAGGTTCACCATATTGGTGCTAGTCTTCATGTGTTTTAATTTTCTAATTAAAATATCATGATCTACCATATCAAAGGCCTTTTTAAAGTCTACAAATACTGCTCCACAAATGTTGCCATTGTTGATACAAAGATGCCAGTTATCGGTCATTTTTGTAAGGGCACTATGGCAAGAATATTTAGGTCGAAACCCAGATTGACTGTCAATTATTAGATCGTTGTTAATTAAATGATGTAGTGTTATTTTATGCATGTGTTTTTCTAATGGCTTTGATAGCGACGATAGTAAGGAAATAGGTCTATAATTACCCAAGACGCTAATATCAGTTGAGCCATTTTTAAGTAGAGGATACACTTTAGCAACTTTAAAGGCAGATGGAAAGTAGTTTTTGGATAGGCACTGGTTATATATGAACGTTAAGGACTCACTAATAATAGGTGCAGCACACCGAAGAATTCTATTACTGATACCATCTAGGCCTTCTGAATTTGTTGCTTTGAGATTCGAGAGATATTTATATACTTCTGCAACAGACATCAAGGGAATCTCAGGGGGAATATTTCTAGAGCACTTCCCTTCACAGAATGATGACAGTGAACTTAAATTACATACTGAGTCTGGTATTGAGGACTTTAGATTCTCTATTTCTGATTGAAAGAAGTAACTGAAATCCTCGCATGTTATAGAGTTTGGTATTGCTGACTCTGAAGCGTGTTTCTTGTTGGTTAGCGAGTTAATAGCCTTCCATATATTTGTATTATTTGATTTATCTACAATCAAATTTTTGAAATGATCTTTCTTTATCCTACGAATTTCATATTTAACTTTATTTCTTAGTCTGCGGTAATTGATAAAATCTTTATTTTTGTGTGCTGTATCTCGTTCTCTCATGATTTCGAGAACTTCGCTAGTGACCCATGGGGACTTATGTTGATTCTTGACTCGAACTTCTTTGACTGGCACATGTTTATCAAATACATTGTAGACTGTCTTTGTCCAGTAAGCTAGTGCATCATCCGGATCAGGAAGTTGGTAAACATGTTCAAGGGCTGCATTTTTTAAGTCGTCTAAAAATAAATTTTGGTTGAGAGCTTTAAAGTTTCTAAATTTGATGCTTAAATGTTTATTTTTAGGAGTTTTGAACCCAATTTTCGACCATGTACAACATATTGGGTAATGGTCACTAACTGCACTAACAGGAACAGAACATTCGGTAATATTAACTGGACAAGTAACATATATATGATCAATTATAGTTGAGGAGGTGTCTGTAACTCTTGTGGGACGATTTATTAGTTGTTTGAAATTGTAAGATAGAATGATATCTTCCCATGTCTGGTTGGATTTAGTAATATCTATGTTAAAGTCACCTAATATCATGACTTCTCTACCTGCTTTAAACACCCTATCCATCATTGTAGTGAAACAGTCATACCAACTATACACAGCACAGGGATTTCGATATAGGTATCCAATGAGAAATGGTTGCTGGCTGACTGGCTTCACCTCTAACCAAACACATTCTATCTCTTCTATCTCGAGATCACTTCTACGGGAACAGTTGAGAGAATTTGAAATGTATACAGCAATACCTGTCTCTAATTTTTGATTTGCGTCTCTTCGAATTACTTTAAACCCCTTAAGAGAGATTTCAGAGTCGGTTATTTTGTCGTTGAGACGACTTTCTGTGATTCCAAACACATGGAACTGTTTGCACAGTATTACTGAAAGCTCAGGTAATTTATTGAGCAAATGATAGATGTTGAGATGGCCTATATGTAGACCATCTTTGTTGAGCCACTGATCGTGATTGGCGAACATTACACAATGAAAAGATGATGTCGCTTGTGGTAGAAAAATTTCAGAGTTTTTGAAACTTTTAGTGGTAGTTGCGACTATTAGAGGGGATAGGAAAATGTCTGTGATGGAGTGACATCATTAAAGCTTGGTGCAGGGCTGCAGGATTGTATTGCATTAGCTGTTGAAGTTGACAATTCCACTGATAAGAGTGTGGATTACCGTCCAACGAGGGACCACTGCTATGAGAGCTACTGGAAGTGCCTACATTGGAAGCAGGCATCGGGGGCACCGCAACATTGTTTATCGGTGACCCCTTTGACATGCTAGGTGGAGACTGTTTTATGGGAGGGAAACAATGCACCATAGTTAGCAACATTGGGATTGGAGCCTGGGTCGCTATTTACAGCCTTGTATTCCTGGGGAATAGGCAAGGGTGGTGTGGGCAGAGGTTGAGTGTTTTCTGAACACTGAGAGATGGCTACAGCCGGAGGTGAAGATCGGTTTACTCCTGTAACTGAAACTGGTTCTAATTGTTGTGTACGTTCAGGATATTTTATGTTCTTCGCTAGTATGCTAGTTCCTAGTTTTGAACAATGTAGTTGATCCTTATATAGTTTTTTCTTGGGAGCCCCGGACGGCGATGTGAAATACGGGGTATTATTAATGAAAGCATTGTTAGTTTCTTGACAAAATTTATGTAAAGTCAGATTGCCAGCATCGGCAGTGCGGCGCTGGAATCCATAACATGGCAGGATGATTGATGAAAAGAAAATAGATGCTTTAGGAAATTTCTTGCGCAACAACACCTCCAATGTAGCGAGTTGTGAGGTGCTTATGATGTGATTGTTCATAATATTGTTGACACCGATATGGACTGTTGTTCTTCTAATTCTATCATTCACCTTGAATTTCCGCAGTGTAGAGGTCAGTCTGTCAATGTCAGCTCCTGGTAGCGGGTAGATCGAGGTAGTTTCGCTGTCAGAAGATGACATGCGGTCACTATAGATTCCCTTGAGCAGAGAGTCTCCAATGACGACATGAGTTGCACTGTCATCCATTGTTATTTCACGCTGTTGACGCGCCCGTTTGATTTCTTGCCACTGATCGCTGTCATCTTTCATGCGTTCTTGTTTATTATAGTTGTTGCTTGTTTGGGCTGGTTGTTGATGCTCAGTAGTGGTAGTGGCTGAGCTCTTTAACTTCTCGTCTGCTGCTGGAGAGTCTACACTTGAGGCCTGGGACCTATTGCTGACACGCACATCAATGGGGTAGATGGATGGTGCGCGTTCTACAGGTTTAGTAGTGTTGCAGCCTGTGGAAACTAACTGTATGACATTTTGCGATGAACATCCACTGGTCATACACACCTCTGCAGCACTATGAATACTTCCTGTTTGTGCACTTTTGTCAAATGACTGTGCACTCTTTAGTTTTAAGGCATGGATTGTTGTTTTAAAGGTGTCCTTCTCTTCTTTAAGTAGGCGGATTTCTTTTTGAAGGCCAGCGTTTTCTTCTTTAAACACGGCAATGATATTAGTTGTGTTGTTGGAAATAAAGTCTTTTAGCCTGTCCTCCAAAGCCTGGATGAGTTCACGACAGGCGTTGTGGTTGTGTGGTTCGGCTGAGGAAAGAGTGACTAAAGATGATGTGTTAGTCTCATCAGATTGGGCTACTGAACTGTGATGTTCGTCCAGCTTGAGCTTGGGATCAGTGTCTGCAGATTCACTAGACCACACGTGTGAAGTTGGCGTTGAAGAAATCCGACGTTTGGGTGGCGTGCTCGTCAAACTTTTCCCCGTCTTGTCTTTGTTTGTATTTTCATGGCGCTTGGATAAAGTAGAGTTCCGTAAGTTGGACGCCATATTAGTAATGTATGAGGCTCCAACAGGCCGGGAGTACACACAAGTTCACCGCCTTTCGGTAACGCGTGCTTGGCGACTAACCACGCGCTAGTCCCACATGGTTAAATCACACGTTGACGTTAATCGATAATTGGTAGTTTTCAAAACTGAACGTTCTTACCTTACATTTCACAAAGAAATCAGCATTTCACTAAATAATAGTCACATAAACGTAATATATTAATTAGTATTAGATCCAGTTTTAGAAAAACACAATGATATACACAGCATCTCGATTGAAATAGGCAAAACTTTGTTAAATTATATAAACATTGGGAGAGCTTGTGAAATCACGTCCGCTGGTAGCCGGAAACCGGAAGGAGAGAAACTGGGTACTCGAGGAGAGAGAGAAACCAGGTACTCGACTTAAATGTAAAGTTGTAAAGTTAGTGCACAAATAATTAGTGCCTTCCGTCGCTGGCATTGGTCTATTGTTTCTATACATCCACAAGGAAATTGTTTCTAATCAATTCCCGGCAATGGCAGAATTCTTGTCCAACCAGTAAGGCTTCGGAGTCGAGCAGCCTCACACATTGGCTGCCAGATGAATGTCAAAGCAAGAGACACTTCTTGATGACGCCAGATGTACTGAGTAGATGGTGCCAGACCCCAACTGTTAAAATCGACGCGTACTGGATGGAGTCAATATCACGACTTTACTTCGTAGGAAACCCATGGAACCCATTTTATACCTGACAAATCTAGCCTCGATGAGATTAGAACACGTGACATCAGGACAGCAGACAATCGGGCTAGCCACTGCACTCCCGTGGCTAGCAATGTCGTCTGGTAATGGAGTCAATTTACTCACTAGAAATTAACGTGCATATTTGGTGAAGTCCCCATTCCTAAAAAGATGAACGGTGAAGCGAAGATGAATATATACTCCTATGATGCAACTGCCGGCTTCGTGGCTTAGAGGTTATGACTTTTCTGGGTAATCTCGTATACTCTCGTGGGTTAAAGTGATGACGGTAAGAATCAGCGGTGGTTCGAATCGCACCGATAACTTACGGGGTATGTGAGCCGGCCGCTCAGAAAGCAATGGCAAACTACTGAGCGTAATCTTGCCAAGAAATCAACATACAGCTGAAAGATGCTGCTGTTGACAGCTATGTCCTGTAAAGGATATGGAAAAAAAATGATGCAACTAGACAACTGGCAAGATCGAAGGGAAGAGACCAAGGGGAAGACCGAGAAGTAAATACCTGGATGGCTTGACCACGTGGCATGGTAAAGACAGGAACACAGAGCTGATCAGCGACTGTAGTGATCGAGTTAGATGGCAGACCATGACCGCCCACGCTTATCGGCATGGCACATGATGGATGAATGGATGCAGCTAGAAAAACTATGGACTTCTGTGATGAATCTAGAAAGACTGAAGGCTATTGTGATGAAATGAAAATGACAATATACTTCTATAATGAAGCTATAAAGACTATTGACTCCTGTGATAAATCTAAAGGATTTGTTTGATGAAGCAAAATAAACTAGTATTCTGTGATAAAATGAGAAAGACTAAATACTCCTGTGTTGAAGCCCATTATCAGTGAAGTAGTAGTTTCACCAGTGAAGTAGTAGTTTCACAAGATACTGTCATTTGCTTTTGGTTCTTGGTAAAGCAGCACTTTCATTACGCATTTCCTCTCTAAGTGTCCCAGTCTCTCCCCATAGATCACACAAAGACAATCTTAGCACAGAGTACCAACTCCGAGGCATCGACATGGATCCAAATATTTTTAACCCCGAATACAACATGTTATAAATACTCTTTTCTGAGCAGGGGCCTATTCGGCCTGCTCTTTTCTATTGCCAACGGCCGAGGGATTTCTTTACACCGGAACGTCCACAAACAATGCGGAGCTCATGGAGAGGACTAGATAAATACCAGTGAATCAATACGTGAAGAAAAGATGCACGCGTGTCTTGGAACCACAGACACTGAGAAACCTGGGTATAGTGTAACTCGAAAGTGCTTTGTTAGATATCCACAAGGAAATAGTAACTGAAAAAAATAAATAAAAATACACACACACACACACACGCACGCACGCGCGCGCGCACACACACACACACACGGAGCAGAGAAGTAGAAACATACATGAATAACATGGGGAAGTAATAGATGGAGATGCATGGGATAGCTAAGAATAGGAGGGTTTGGGGTGAGCTGGTCAAGGGTCGCTGCCCTACTGGGGTATAGAGGGCGTGAGAGAGAGAGAGAGAGAGAGAGAGAGAGAGAGAGAGAGAGAGAGAGAGAGAGAGAGAGAGAGAGAGAGAGAGAGAGAGAGAGATGCATATACTTTCGTCTTTATTCGAGAAGGCTAATCGCCCGATCCACTACACCAGAACCAGGCGGAAGAGGCGTAATATCACAGTGTTGATGTTTTGTAAAAGAGCCATTCAGCCCAACCCTGATCTGTACGAGGCTGAGTCGGACGCTGTCGTATTTAAGTGTCTGACTTATGTTTGTAGAATATTTCTGTGTGGCTTCTGTATGCATAACTTCACGCCAGTATTGTTCTTGCTGGCAGCCGCGGTGGCCTAGTGGCCAGAACTCGCCTGTCGGCCTGGTGATCATGGATTCGATTCGCATCTGGGGGTAATCGAATTTGTAAAATTGACCTGAGCCCCTAAAATGAGTGCCAAGAAATGTTTTGGGAATTAAAGGGAGCCAGCGTGAAAATGACCACAATACTTACCGAGTGCCGATAGCTTTGTCTAGTACCGCATACCCAATGCACCTTAAGGCTGTAAAAGTGTCATTTGCTTAGTTAACTACATGTCTTATCCGTTGTAATCTGAACTGTTATAATGAAGTTTACTGCTCTTTCCACAGTGCGATGGCATTCTGTGCTCGGGTCCATCACCTGAAAATATGGCCTCAACGGTCGTGGACTGCCGAAAGCTGGCTACAGATGGCAAGCTGGCGTTTTTTAGAATCGGCGTCGTGCCGCGGTCTCAGGTCGAGGCCTTGTTTGCTAAAGTGATGGCTCTTCACCGTGGCTCGGTGCCGCCCTCTATCACAGCAATCGCTGGAGGACCTCATGAGAATGCAGGGTTTGAGGTAAAGACGTGATCTTCAACTCTCTGTATGTGTATGCTAATTAGTGATCTTACCGTTTGTTCAAGGAGCTAAGGTAGTGCACTGGTTAACACGTTTGCATGTCGATCCTGTGGTAATGTGTTCATATCCACTTCGAGGTGGCGATTTTGGCGATCAACCCAATCTAACAGGTAACGGGAAAGTTTCTGGAGAAACAAACGTGAACTATTGGATATTCATTATCCAGTGAGTACTGACTGGCCTATAATAATTATGGGGGAACATCACCATATTCCCTTTCATCAGCATTGTGTCAACGGCTTCGGGTGGAGGAGCGCAATATGGAGGGTACAAACCTTAATCTGGTGCAAGGAAATGCAACCCAAAGACTAAATATCATGGCAGGGCAGGACCAGGCCATAAGCCTTGGCCGACAACTGGTCTAGGATGGAAGTTCCGGTAGGCGGACAGTTACAGCATTGCTTTGTTGATCCGGCAGCTTATGCAGCTAGTCTTTTTCCAGATATATTAGTGCTACCTTTCCTCTGGAGTAAACTAGGCAGGCCGAGAAAGGGATCAAGCTGCATGGGCAACACATGGTCTCTAGATTTCAGCCTAGGCTTTGTGCTATGGAGAGATTTAGCTTTATCCCTGGTTCCCTTCATGGGGTGTAGTTGTGCCATTTGTTTTTTGTTTTTGTTTTTTGAAACACATTGTAACAAACTATCGTCTGTCAAGACGGCAAGGTGCCAGTAAGTAACAGTATCATTTTTACAACGGCTTGTCCAGTCCTTGATGTTGTCCTCCTACTAACATTGATGTAGAGCTCTTCTTTGTCTGCATTTCAACGCAGGAATATAATGAATGAATCATCCAATTAAAAAATAAAAATAGAACCGGTAAGCTGTACCAGAACACGATCACAAGTAATAAAATGGTCTTTGCGACCAAAACCTTCGATAGAACACAAACAACAAACATACACTGATACAACTACATGGAAAACTCTACAAGAACATACGTGTATATATACCAGTTTCACGTCTGTTTCTTTGTTATGGACTTGACACGCGTGTGGTTGAATACCGCGTGCATGGTTATAACAATCAAAGCCAATGGCTGTAACTCAGGAACATGAATTGGTGTGCAAATCCTGAGGCTGTTGAAATAGCATAAGGAATGAAAATACAAGTATTGATCGGTGTTCATAGACGTACAGAAAAGAAGTAGACATTAGAGAATACACTCGTAGATACTGTCAACTGAAACTGTCATTTACTGCCAATATAGTACCTTGCGGTGTATGGCAGAGGGGTCTTTGAGCATGAGGAATTAAGGCCGAATAGCTAGTGCAGTCTCCGCGGCGATCTGTGCAGGTTAGGATTTTCTTTTTGCCCCCGACAGAAAAAAACCCCGACACCTTACCGAGGGATCGAACCCGGGTCTCCCGAATGAGAGTCCGGCGTTCTAGCCACTCAGCCAGCCGCTCCTCGAATATACGACTGGTAGATATGACTGGTAGATACAAATATGTAAATCTACAGTGAATAAACCAGAATTCGAACCTGTCGCCTCCAAATGACCACAGCTCCCGGCCGTAGGAACAGGTGGTTTTTCAACACATCCAATTAGTTGCCCCCAAAACGGTGTTTTCGTTAATCAAATTTGTCACACGTCGTTCTTGATGATAATATCAATGTTCTTGATGATCTTTGCTTGATATTGTCGTGTGATGGTCGTTGTCTAGGTAACGATGTTCATGGTATGTCAATTGAGATATCTAACTGTCTCTTAATCCAACTCACCCCACAAGTGCACCTTCACCAGTCATGAAACAAGATTGAGTTGGCGCACATAATCATTTATTCCAGAAATAAGACGAACAGACGGAACATATATATATATCCAGAAACAATGTAATCCATAGAATATAAATATCCTCCTCACAATTTAACCAGCACACATCAATGCCTTCTCACGGCCTGCTTCTTATCACATCCACAAGACAGGTAATCCAGCTACTATCCACGGCTGGAAATCCTACAATACAACCCACACATTGGGTCGGAGCCACTGCTCAACTATATAACCCACTCTGGGTTTTAGGCCCTCACTCCCTATAGAACCCACTCTGGTTCAGGCCTGTCTTCATAACTCGGAGAACAACACAACACGGAGATCTCTAACTCCGCTTCTCCTTAGACTACCGATCAGTTCGGCATCTACACATCAACTGCCTGAAGTCCCTTGACTTCACACAAAGCTACACTGTCTCTCTCCCCCATCCCCCTAGGGGTTTTCCCTCTACCCTCACTATTTTATTTCTCAGGACTGGCTGTTTTCTCATAGCCAGGTCAGTCACTTTACTGTCTCCCACTCTCATCTCCATTCTTCCTCATGCCCGGTCACTCACCTCAATGTCAATGACCCAGGCTTATGTCATCACCCCCCTCTTAAAAGAAAACTTCGTTTTCAAATATTGGGAGACTAAAACTTACTAAACATGTGACCCAGACATATAGCCTGGGTAGCCCTAAGTATGGCTGTACCTTACTCTAGCTACCACACTACATAATACATCAAATGCTCATAGTACACTCCTATATTCGTCACACATAAATACAACCATCTTTCTATCTTGTGTACCAATGCATGAACTAATACATCACATAATAATAATAATACATCATAGAAAAGCATTATACTTATGTACCCACAGGTCTCTTACTACTTCACGACCCCACAATACTATTTGTGTACCGACCCTATATCAGGTGGTTCTGTTCTTGCATCAACCCACCTCTGATTCCTGTCGATGCTGTGTCTACCTTTCATGTACCCATGACTCATGGTACCTCTACAATTACAACATCTGTTTGCTATCCCTAGCCCTGGGTCAGTAATGTCGCGAACACTCTTTTGACCTGACTCAACTTTCCTATCTGCATATTGCACCGTTACACTTGAGTCTCTGTTTAGTCTGAACTCTTTATTCAATCTTGGCCCATACACCTGGCACCTTGCTTTCTGCTGCATACGCCTTATGCCTATGTGCCCTGCCCATGCACTATCCTGAGCTGTTCTAGTATATCGGTCTCTGTGTGCTAAAGGTACTGCTACTTGCCCACGTGCCGTTCTGCTATCTGAAAACCTGCGAGTGAGAACATTGTTCTTCCTCTCGAAGCACCATCTACCTTTCTTGACTGACTATTTTCTACTCTACTACACCCTTGGAAACATTTGTTCAGAGTAGTATCTTGTCTCTGGGAGCCACTAGCACTATATTTGGGATCCATTCTCATCTGCTCAGCTGTACTATCCTTGTCCTGAGTTCCTGTGTCTACTTCAAGTGCCTCTTCTACCTCAGCTATACTGTCTAATTTAGGTTCTCTTGTGGTAACTACCTCATTACTGCTTACACTATATTTTCGGTCCCAATAAACTACTTCCTCTTCTGTACAATCTTTAACTCCTATAACATTTCCTATGATCAAATCAGCCACTGGTGAGTCCAAAACACACGCTGTCACTCTTCCAGTGATATATGGTGTTTTTACTGTTATTATGGCTAATGGGTAGAACTCTACTGTGCCGTTGAATGTTATGCATCTAATCTTTTTCCCTGTATAATCCGAGGGATCTATTAAACTTCTCCTCACTCCGATAGACGTACATCCGGAATCCCTAATTGTTAACGCTGGTCTATCATTAACAAATCCCATGATGCATCTTCAGACTTCCTCCTTCATGTACTGCTGATCCTGCTTTAACTGTGTGACCACATATTAGGACTGGCTGACTGTCTTTTTCAAAAAGAGGTTTGCACCCACTACAATCTTCATTGTTCAGCGTCTCAATTACTTGCGCTGCATTTGAGTGCTCTGTTTCTCTCATCCTACATTGGTGGCTGACATGCCCATTCTTTCCACATTTGAAACAAGTAATCTCCCTTTTAGTGTTGTTCGTTGGTCCATCTGATGGTTGTGCATCACACTGTGCTGCCTTGTGTCTCCAGCTCCCACAATTCCAACATCCGGCATAATTTGGACGTCTCTGGAAGTTCCCTCTTCTATATGGGTACCGTCCTACTCTACCAACATTGTTTCCTCGGAAACCATTATCTTGAAGTTCTTGCTGCTCACCTTTCTGTGCTGAATCCACACTTTTCGCCCTTGGTCTGATGACTGGATTCTGGTCCTGTTTAGTGTACGCTGCACAGACTATTTCCTCACTCATTAGTTTCCCAATAGAACTGTTAGGATGTGCAGTCATATAGTTTTGCCCTAACTGAGACATTGTGTCTATGTCCTTTGGCTTCCGTTCCTCAAAGAACGCCACTAAATTAGAATTGCATGCAGATACTACCTTGTCTCTTAACATTAGATCTACTAATTTATTAAAATCTTTCCCTACTTCTGCAAGCTCCATCCATTTGTTAAATGTATTCTTTACGGTGTTAACAAAATCTGTGAAATCTTGATTTGTCTCTGGCACTAACTGTCTAAACTTTGTTCTATATCCATGCTCAGTGAGTTGGAACTTTGTGAGCAAACGTTGACGTAAGATAGTGTAGTTGTTTCTTTCTTCTACAGGTAAATTGAACATGGTGTCTAGTGCCTTGCCCGTAAGAAATTCGCCAAGTCGTATCGCATACTCGTTTTCTGGATGCCTAAAGTTTTCGCACTTGCTTGAAATCTGTCCAAATAAGATTCAAGGTTGTCTCGGTCCGTAAAGTATGGCAGTTTTAATCTCTGTGACGACTGCGAAGGTTTTCTGCTTTCCTCACTTTGACCCTTCGAAGATAGTTCTAGTTTTCTGAGAGCAATTTCAGCTTCCATCTTAATCTTCTCTTTCTCAATTTCCACCGCATTTGTGTGTTTTAACTTTTCAAGTTCCATTTGTGTCTCTCTCTCTTCCTGTAGACGCTTGTTTTCTATTTCGGCTAGTTTTACTTGTGTCTCTTCCTGTAGACGCTTGTTTTCCATTTCAGCTAACTTTACTTCCTGTAGACGTTTGTTTTCCATTTCAGCTAGTTTTACTTGTGTCTCTTTCTCTTCCTGTAAGCGTTTTGCCTCACGTTCATTATGCCTCTCCTCTCTTTCCCAGTGCTGAACTTCTTTCAATTTTGCTTCTGCAAACTCCTGTAACTCTTTACCTTTCAGGCCTATTCGTTCGCCTGCTTCAATATATTCCATTAAAGTAGGCATCTTGTACTTGTGGACACGTTGCTGTGAATCAGCCAACTATAAATGTACAGACTCTGCTGTTAGTCTTTGTGTCACTTCCCTAAGTACACCAGCACTCCCTGTGTACGTAAATTCGTAGTGCTAAAATATCACTCTGTACTCACCCAGTCACTCTATAAGCACTAGGTAGTGAGGGAAAATATCACCTATGCTCCCTGGCATATATCTATAACAAATAGTTGTATATCCTTTCTGGAAATATTGTTAAACATACATATAAATACATATACAAAACGAATGAATGATAACACTAAATGTTGTCTATAAAAACGTTAGACTCACAAGCCAAGTACACGGAGACGGTGATCACAAAGAAATAAACCACAGTAACAACCACAAGCTTGTGTAGGGACACCCACAGTGCGCGTAATATATAAACTGACAAAGACCACTAGACAGCAGAAATTACGAAAGATCACAATAATAACATATATCCAACCACAACAAATATCATATGTAAATATAACGAAAAGAAGAAAGAGAAGAAAAAAAATTATAGCATAAAATTATACAGAAATCTGACGTCAAACACAACCTGGCATGTTATATAATTCAGGACCGTCCCTGCAGAACCAAATAAACCGACCTTTCGAAAAATACAATAGACTTCTGTGATGACGCGAAAAAGACTAAATTCTTCTGTGATGAAGCGAGAAAGACTATAGACTGCTGTAGACTAGACTTGTGTCTGAACGTAAAACTGCCTACAAAATCACATACAATCAATGCATGCTGAAGTTGATTTTTACGGCCTGCAAATGACAAGCAACTAAATATCGGCTTCACACTAAAAAATAAATATAAATCATGCTAATGTCTTCTATATTAAAACCACTACTTCTATTCCGAGTATAAATTTCTGTAAATATGTACACTTTGAATGTGAAATAGCAAAGGCGCTAGCCCAGTGGTTCTCAACCTTTTTTGGCCCGTGCCCCCCTCCACCATATTTTAAGAACGTCATTCACCCCCTTCCTATCAAAAATTTGGCCCGTGCCTGTCAAAGACTGCACCATAAGGGCCGGAGGTCTGCCTCAAGATAGAACACCAACGGGAAGAGTGGTCAACCTCATACAGATAGAGGTGATGCAGTGCCCCGATATAGGGGCAGGGTAGGTGAGAGAATGGGGGACTATTAACTAGTTCTCTCATGAGACACGGAGACGTTGACCAGATAGTTAGCACTCTGGTCACGACAGAATCACGCCTACATAATAGCCACGATTGCCACTCACCAAGAGACAGCTAATGTAAGCGTGCCAAGCATCACGGCACGCAGAAAGCCGAAGGACACGTCACGGTCCTTCCGCGTGGTGTGTAACCACGCGAGCCAAGGAGTCAGACTGGGGACTGACTTTGTAGAGAGCACTTGTTTAGTATTGATAGGAGTTTTGTGTAACCAAATAGATAGAGATAGCATTAGAGTTTAGAAAACTAGTGATAGGCAATTCTGTGGCTTTGTGTGTGGTTTTGATAGCGACTGTTACGTACTTGTAAAGAGCCTACGGCAATAAAATGTACCATTTAATTCCTCTCACACGACTTGCAAGTTTCTTGTATGGTGTGGGAGAAGTAATCTGATGATGCCTTACACCTGAGTTGTTGACAGTGCCCCCCTACACCATATTTTCAGAACGTCATTCCCCCCTTTCATATTTCCTACCTAAAAATCCCCCCACCCCTACACAGTGTACGTAAAAATGGAAAGTAAATATGTTAATGCAGGTCTAGACATCCACATAAAACGTGATTTGTTGGTCTACTTACTTTATAAAATGAAGTTTAGTAGGATGAGACGTGCATAACTGTAAAGTATGAAGGGAAAAGCAATATCAAGTAATCGGTTCTTGTATTAACGCGATCTTGAAATAATCTTCATTCCCCCCCCCCCCCCTGGAAACCCTAAAATTCCCCCCTGGGGGGGGGGGGGATTTCCCCACCGTACCACTGCGCTAGCTTGAATCTTCTATTGGATTTTACAGTGAAATTAAAAAAGCCATGAATTTATAGTTAGACTTTGTGGAATCAGTTAACAGTATGCAGCCTGTCTTTTAATGCAAATTATTATACACTTAATATTATAATGATCATATATGATTGCTATTTTTCAGGCCGACGACCCAGAACAGGTCCCAAAAGGCAACGACGAGGTAAATAGCAATGAGGACGAGGAACCAGGCCTGGCCACCTTCTCCACCTTCACCACGCTTCCCTGTAACACTTCCCTGGACATGAGCTTTGCGGAATCAATAATAGAAGACGACGCCCATCTCATCAACACGTTGACTAGAAGCCACAAGTCGCCCATTCCCAAGTCAGACGACTATGAGACTATCGTCTCCGCGCCAAATATGATTTCTGGACGGGCCAACCAGATTTACGAAACACTACACCCCTCCCAACATGGACCAGCGGAGAACTCGGTTTATCTATACTCCAAAGCAAGACATACGCCCACGAATTTCAAAGTCCTGGATTCTGAAGGAGAATCTGGATCGGACAGAAATTCAACAGACAGTTCTCCTTACGAGCCCATGGTCCTGATGGCTAATAAATCTGGGGCTCAGCTGGTCAGAGCTTCCAGAGAGATCGGAGGCAAATCAAACATCCCACAACGCATCTCTTCAGATGATCTCCCTGTTTTTAAGATCAGTCCATTTTTTATGGACACTATTAACGGTACTAAGTTTTAATTTTTTAACCCCCGAGCGGACCTATCAGAAAGAAGGGGTTATGGTGTTGAGTTTATTTTATTTCTTCTTGTCAAAATTTACGTGTTTATTGATTCATGAAATGTTATATCTATACTCCGGGTTTATTTTAGGTTGAGCTGTCCATGTTTTATCCAATTCCAATTTTCAAAAAAAAAAAAAAAATTCAAAATTCGGTCTCGTATAACCTGCTTCTTCAGCGGTGGTTATTGTTGAGAGCCGTGTTGTAAGGATTGTTAGTCCTAATTCCTACTGGTTTTATTGGTTCCGCTCTGTTCGTGGGATAGATTTGTTTTGTGTATCTGTTTGTTTTCTTTGTCTTGTGTTGGTCCTGATAAAGTTTACATCGCCATTGTTATACCCAGTTGATGTCACTACTATTGTATGCAGTTAATTGTCTGCCTGTCTATCGTTCTGTGTGTTTCTTTCTGATAGTAACATCCAGTGTGATCGGTCTAGATCAGTGTTTCCCAACGTGGGGCCCACACCCCACAGGGGGGCAATTCGACTGTTAAGGGGGCAATTCGAAAATGGAAGAAATCGGCTGGATATAACAAAACGGGGAGACTTGAGACTGAAGTTAACTAAATTGGAACATGATATAAAATCTCGTTGCAGCAAGCATCAAGCGCAAGGATCTCACTAAATTTAATTAATTACTAATAATTAAAATAATATAGAAAAATCTTTCATTAAAGTTATTTTGTACTTGAATTTCAGTTCTCCATTATATGTTTCGAAAATTTACTTACTGTGTTTGCTCAATAATTATTTCCTAGTGATTTCTTCCTAAAACCTATCGGTCCTTTGGCTAGGATCGGGTGCATTTGCTGCTCTCCCCCCAGTAGTGCGCCTGGTCTGGTCGGGGGCCGGGATGATCAAATAAAAACCCATCACATATCTTCACCTTAGATGTGGGCCTGGTGGACCACTGTGGGCAATAGCTCACAGTGAGACTAAGGGTCCACACAAAAAAGGGGGAGGCGGGGGAACCAGCTTGTCTGGGGTAACCGCCAAACCAAAAAAAAAAAAATTCACCCAACACAACCGACACACAGGGACGCGGGACCTGGGGGGGGGGGGGGGGGGGCTCTGGCCCCTCTGGGAACCGTGAGCCCTTCTAAAAAAAAATTCAAGTTTCTTTAGTGAACATTTCAATTTTTGAATATTAAAAATGATGCATATGTTGGGGGGGGGGGGGGGGCATAAGAATTTTAAAAAGGCTTAGGTGGGGCATAGCACAAAAAAGGTTGGGAAACACTGGTCTAGATGAAGTCGCTCCTGTTACATCCTGTTTTATTCGACCAGTTATACCCAATTTACAGCACTAATGCTGTAAAATAAAGGAAATCCCGAAGTACTTTTGTCATCTCCACTTTTATTATTGTATCTATTGTATTTTAAGCCACTTCTAGTAAATCCAGTGTTACTGTCTTACTTTAAGCCACTTCTAGTAAATCCAGTTTGATTGGTGCACTTTAGAAAAAGCGTTTAAACGGCAAGAGGTTCGACTTCATTGCACCTGGTTTTATCCCATATGGCTCGGTCTCTTTCCCCCGCGCGGCCTGTCAAAGGCGTCGCACAGAGCACGAACTCCGTAGCTCTAGCAACGACGACCCCCAGCAGTCTCCAAGACAATTGAACTCGTGAACTGACTGGCGGAGTCAGAAGTCGAAACCATAACCTCTGAAGCGTGAGGCAGGTGGCTTTACTACTTGGCCGTGGAGATCGTTTCCTAATGCATTCAAAGCAGACAATAATACACTTTGCTGAGCAACACCAAGTGATGGACTAAAAAGCATATATGAGTGCACCATGAGGACGCAGGACTGAAGGTGTTGGAGACTAATTACAGCCGACCTTCAATGCTAATGCCGTTATTGCAGAATCTTCGCCATAAGGATATTGTGTCACAGTAACAAAATAAATGTCTAACGGCTGTTACTTCCTTGCGAGATATTTTGTTCATGAACAATCGATAAATGCCAAAAACATAACGAACTGATCTCACTAAATACGTTTATTCATTTGTATATAATTATAATTATTTTATTTTATTTATTTATGATGTGTACCGATGTTCCAATGAATGTTTTAATTATATTGATTCTTATCATTATTGAATTTGCATTAAATGTTCTTCGTTTGTTTTTAAGGTTAGTTTTAACAACAAAAACTGATTTCGTTTACAATATTATTCATGCTCTAGCTTTTGGTTAATATTTCAATTGTCAGCATAAAGACATCAGACAGATAGTCATACAGACAGAACATTAGAGACAACTAGGCGGGCAGACCAACAGATAGCAGGTAGACTGACAGAAAAACATGTAGGCAATAGACGAATAAGCAGACACACAGAGAGAAGAAAGAAAGAAAGAAAGAAAGAAAGAAAGATAAGTAGGCAAGCAGGCTGGCGGGCAGATAGACATATAGACGGACTGGCAGGCAGACAGACTGACATAAAGACGGACTGGCAAGCAGACAGACTTAAAGACGGGCTGTCAGGCAGACAGACAGATATAAAGACGGACTGGCAGACAGACAGACAGACAGACATATAAACAGACAACAGGCACACAGGCAGATAGCCAAATACAGACATACATAATAAAGAAAGCGCATTACGCTATCGATGTTATATATACGATGTTATTGTTATACTGGTTGGTGGGTCACTTTAATATGCCTCAGTCATAATTCCCGTTAGAGGCAATCTTTCTGGATTGATATGTTAGAAAATGAAAGAGAGAAGGAGAGAGGGTGAGATAGCGAGAGAGAGAGAGAGAGAGAGAGAGAGAGAGAGAGAGAGAGAGAGAGAGAGAGAGAGAGAGAGAGAGAGAGAGAGGTGAAGAAATACGACAGAGAATGGAGGAGAACATTTGAGAGGAGGCAAATAATTAGAGAGAGAGCTATGAGACAATTGGAGATAGAGCTAGAGAGAGAACGAGAGAGAGAAAGAGAGAGAGAGAGAGAGAGAACGAACGAACGAACAAGAGAGAGAGAGAGAAGAAAGAGAGAGAGAGAGAGAGAGAGAGAGAGAGAGAGAGAGAGAGAGAGAGAGAGAGAGAGAGAGCTAAAACATAATTGAAATAAAATGAGAGTGCATGATTTGATATTACACTTGTACATTTAATGTCTTAATAAGATAAAATGAAATAAAATTAAACTAGTCGAAGCATTTTATGTTCTTGTTTGTTTATCAGCACATGTGTGTGTGTCCGTTATACAACTGTACACGGGGAAATGCATAAGTTATATCAAGAAAGACAAGACAATGAAAAGATTTCTCGCCCTTGACCTGCAGAAGTAAATTACAAGTACCTCAGAAATCGGAGTGGGTTCTCCTGATAGCGAAGGACACTGATAATAGGGAAAGATAATCCACACGCAAAAATAAATCCAGTGGACTAGAAGTGTAGCATGTGCATGGACAACACTTTTGTTCACAGGCGAGTGAACCAACAGTTGAAATAAATAAATAAATAAATAAATAAAGAAGTAAACAGGTAACATTTTAATGGAATGTTCCAGCCGATTTCTCCACATACTGAAATCTCTGTGAAAGAAGTAACTCTATAGTGATTTAGTTCTTATTTGAGAACAGACTCGGCTACTGGAGATAAAATTCATGTAACGGATCGGTTTGTACGCCTTAAGGCGTATTGGAGTCTTGCTAGCGTAGTAGCTAGTCGCCCGCCTTCTGACCCGGTGGTCAAGAGTTCGATCCTCATCGGGGAGAATTAAGTTTGTTAAAACTAACCAGGGTTGCCAGGTCGACCAAGAGTGTAAGAAGATCCTTGACTTTAAACCCAAAAAGGAAAGAAAAAGAAACCTAAGACGCATTGGGCATAGACTCATATTTCTACTGACCAATCGGCGCTCTCTTGGTGATGTGGTCAATATCAAGTTGGCCGTCTTGACTTCTCCAGACATTACCTGCTATCAATATTTGGCTGGTTACACCTTCCATCCCAGGAAAATCCTCTGATATATGTATAAGGGTCGTTCATTTCAAACCCGTTACAATGGCTTTATCACAATAGCATGAAATGAACATTAACAGATGTGGTAGAATTAAACAAAGCATTTATTTTGAATAAATTATGCACCATGTGTTGGTCAAAAGAAGTCGCCGTAGGCATTCAAGCAAGCATCCCATTGATTATGTAGGCGGCGAATGTCGTCCGCAAAAACAATAAAAGATTGTGGTTGCCCACTGACCCAAGTGTTTATCGCGTTCATTACGACTGCATCTGTGTGAAATCGTTGCCCATTGAGAGCTTTGTTTAGAGGTCCGAACAAATGAAAATCACATGTTGACAAATCAGGACTATAGGATGTTGCAGAATTTCCTACTTCTTCCAAGCTAATGCTTCCTGCACAATCTTTGCAACATGCGGACGAGCATTGTGAGTGGCACCTTGCAGTCTTGACGGACCAAAGTATGTGGATTGGAATTTGGCCAAAATTCTATCTCACAATGCCTGGGCAGAGCTTCAGAGAAACATGTGTGTGCCCAAACGACATGTTCCCCCTCTCGGCCTTGCCTTGTTTGATCCAGAGGAATGGATAACCAGTACGTCTAGAACAAGGTAGGCTGCAGACGCTGGCGGCTCAGCGTCAAACCTCCGAGACCTCGCCCCTCGAGCAGGAGGCGAGCGGTGGCCAGACCCTAAACCTTTGGGACTTGACTTAGAGGCGTTCAGCCAAATCCCACAGGTAAGGGTCGTATACGCGCCCTGACCACTGGGCACATACACCTGTCAATCGGAAGTGTCTGGACCTTGTAAGCGTGTACTACCGTCAGACTCCCCGCCTGACTCGTGCGTCTCCCGCAACCAACGAGAATAGGTCTGCCGGAGATATTGCTTGTCTGCTGCGAGCAAATCTCTGCTCCTGCCGCTGTGCGGATCCCGCGACCAGCGAGAATAGGCCCCCGGAGATATTGCTCGTCTATTGCTAACAAATCTCCAATTCACTGAATAAGTAAAGAAACGATAAAAGTAGTGGTATTTCAATTGCGCTTGCGCTCCCATCTATGCTACACCCTTCATGTGTCTTCACAAAGTCGGACTAGAGTCAAGCTTGGCGAGCATTATGGTTGCAACAAAATCACACCACGAGAAAGCATGCCAGGTCGTTTATTCTTGATGGCTTTTCGCAGCTTGTCTAGTGTTTCCAAGTTAGTGGGTAGAGTTGATGTTGACACCGGGTTCTTTAAAGTCGGCCAACAATAGCCCTTCATGGTCAAAAATTGCGCTCAGCATAACCTTACCAGCGGAAACCAGTAACTTGAATGTTTTGGCTTTTGGTGATCCAGCATGCTTCCATTGCATGCTTTTGCTGCTCAGCTCAAAGTGGTGACACCATGATTCATCGCCTGCCACTATGCGGAAGAGAAATATATCACCCTCCAGTCTGTAACACAGCAAGTGGTTCAAACACCATCCTATGCGTTCCTCTTTTTGGTGGTCGGTCAACATCCGTGGTACTCACTGTGAACACACCTTCCGATATTGCAGTTTTGCTTCCACAACGGTTCATCTGTACTGCTGCATCAATTTTGGTGATGGTTTTTTCTGTTGCAACAATATGCGCTTGACCCAGCCGTCGAAGATCTGTCGTGAACTGACGTCCTTTCCGAAACATTCGTACCCAGCCTGTCACTGTTGCCTTCGACACACATTTGTTACCGTAGGCTGCCTGCATTCTTCGATGAATGTTCACTGGTCGACATCCTTCAAATGAAAGAAACTGAATAACCGCTCTTTGATCTTCTTTGGACGGATTTTGGATTAACCCGGCCATTTTCTCCACTGTCAGAAACAGAACCTATGCATCATGGGACGATCATGGGAGATCTTTTATTCATTGGTCAGTACTTATCACATAACTATGACATGATCATGTTCAACGTACACAATTACGCGCGGTGCGGCACGAACGGATTTCAAATGAACGCTCTTAACATGTTATGTAAATGTCGAGATATTGTCAGCTGTTAAGTGTGATTAGATCGCTCGACAAAACCATAAGCAAAATCAAAATGAAATTTGTTGGGAATTTCAACAGGCGAGATGGAATACAGAAATTAATCTTATTTACGAACATTCGAGTAACTCGCGCGTTGGTGCAACCGTTATGGGGTTACTTTGGCAATGACATTAGCACGGCTGCGCTCGCTGTTCGCTACGGGAGGACAACATATTATTATATAAAATAATACATGCACTCATACTTCACATACCAACAGCATATTTAAAGAATATTCAAGACTAAAGAAGAAGAGGAAGATATAGAAAAACATGTAGAAAGACCTATACGGAAAGCTTGAAAAGCCGAGAGATCATGCAGTAAGTCCCTCACAAAATGTTGCACTCGGCACAACTCGCCAACATTCTCGATGCTTGGCAGTTTCTTTGTCTCGTGCGTTTTCGTGTCCAGTGCGTCTTTAATAGCAATGATTGGGGAGTTTTTTTTCAGCTAACGGGGATGAGATCCACGTTCTGCAAACGACAGCTACATGATGATGATGATGATGATGATGATGATGATGATGATGATGATGACAATGTCCTGTGTCCACCGTCGCGCTGGCTGGTCCTTGTCTTATATTCCTGGACCCGTGCCTACCCTTGCAGTCCTCTCTAAACCACTGTGATGTGGCCAAAGTGTGTCAGCTACCGAGACATGAGCTGTAGGTGAGCCAGCTGGGTAGCCAATAATGATATCAATCAATAACACTGATGTCGTTAACAGTTGAAACCCTTAGGAGGAATTTGATAATATTGATAGCTATTTTCTGCTCCAGATCAGAATACCGAGGAGGAGAAATATGCCATACCACTTAAGATGCCGTCTAGTGTTCCAAAAAAAAAAAGAAACAACTGTCATTTACTGCCAATATAGTACCTTGCGGTGTATGGCAGCGGGGTCTTTGAGCCTGAGGAATTAAGGCCGCCTGGCTAGTGCAGTCGCCACGAACTGTGCAGGTTAGAATTTTCTTTTTGCCCCCGACAGAAAAACACCCCACACCTTACTGAGGATTCGAACCCGGGTCTCCCGAAGGGAACGTTATAGCCACTCGGCCAGCCGCTCCTCGCCTCTAGTCCACTAGAGCCAGTTTTCTTCCTCCTCTTTCCATTAATAATAATAATAATAATAATAATAATAATAAACCCCTAGTATAACAGCCAGTCCGCTATTAGTTAGTTAGTTAGTCTTTCCTCTTGAGCCTAAGGCGGCGCATAGGGCAGAAGTCCTGTCTCTCCATGCCTGGCGGTTCGCTGCTACCTGTTGTAGATCTTGGATATTTACTTGGCCATTGAATGAGCCTTCTCTAATGATGGTTCTACGCAGGGTCTCTCTTGGTCTTCCCCGTTTTCTTTTCCCTACCGGTGACCATATGAGGGCTTGGTAGGGGAGTCTTGTCTTGTCCATTCTGAGTACATGGCCGATGTAGTTCCAACGGCGTCTTCTTATGAAATTGGATACTGTATCTTGCTTAGTCTCTTGTCTTATTTGCGAATTGGTTCTGAATTCTGTCCAGTGGGTGTTTAGAAGTCGTCTAAGACATTTGTTCTCAAAATTGTCTAACTTTTTATCTAAAGCTACCGTTGATTTCCAACTTTCACATCCATACGTTAACACCTGGAATCACACAAGAGTTGAAGATTTTAAGTTTTGTGTGTTCGCTGAGTGTCTTTGACTTCCAGATGTTTGACAGTTTATTGAAGGCACTAGATGCCAGTGCGATTCTAGATGATATTTCTGGTGTTGAGTCCCCTGTAGATGTCATTTTGCTTCCTAGGTATGTGAAGCTGTTGACATTTTCAAGAACGTAGCTGTTCAATTTGGTGTCATCTGAACTGTTGGTAAGATTAATAGTCTTTGTTTTTGTGGTGTTAATTTGGAGACCAATTTGCCCTGAAACATTTTGGAGGTGGTTTATTTTTTCTTGGGCATCCGGGTGTGTTGAACTCAAAAGCACTATGTCGTCGGCAAAGTCCAGGTCTTCTAGAATTTTGTCAACCCAATGGATACCCATATTTGTGTTGTCTGTGCATTTGCGCATGACCCAATCGATAGCTATTCCAAAAGTCCGCTATTGGTAGAACAGTATTCCCCCATAGCTAATAACAATTGCCACATCAATAATTAATATTATTAATCATGCTCCAGGAGTTAAATACAGACAAATACCATTGCCCTGGGCACGTCAGTTATATAAACCCCACTGGACAAAAGAGACATGGGCAAGGTCTGCTGGTGAAGAAAGGAGTAAAGCATGTGGTACTTGACTTGAGCCAGTGGAATCACAGTGCAAAAGAGGTCCAGGGTATACAAATGGAGATTGGTGGCTTAAGTTGGAACATCATAAATGTATATGCCACAGTGGACTGTTTTGTCAGAAAGGAACAATGGGACTGGCTTAAGGAATTAGAGGACTTACCAGGTGATAGGCTACTCATATGTGGAGACTTCAATGCGAGAAACAGAGATTGGGACAGTAGTGGAGAAAATCGACAAGGAATTGCACTTGCGGATGCCATGGTGGACTCCGATGTGGTCTGCATAAATGATGGTAGGCCGACTAGAATGGCAATGAGGCCTGGCGATGCAGATACTGCTATTGATTTGGCACTTGTCTCCCAGTCATCAGTCCTGATGTCAAGTGGACTGTTTTGAATGACCATGGGAGTGATTACCTGCCATGCTCAGTCCTGATCTCTAAGTCCAGGAAAGTTAAGGGCTGGGAGAGCGCGCAAGACCTTCCGGTATGAGTGGAGCGACAGCCTTCTTGGGACGCCTCAGACATGGGGGCATGCAACAGGACTGTTAAAACTCCTTTTTTGCAGCCCCACATGGTGGACCCCAGATGTAGGACAAATGCGTGGAAAGCAAAGAGAGCTGCAGTGAAGCAGCTAAGGAAATTGCGACAGACACCCCTAAGCTCACATGAGGAAGTGGACATAGCGGAAAATGACAAAAAAGACAAAGTGGAGGCTTTCAAGCGATGTGCTGCAGAGGCCAAGAAAGTAAAATGGGAATGTTTTATGAAGGAGATTGGAGGTGATAAAACACTGCATAAATTCTGGAAACTGTACAGACAAATGCAAAGAAAAGATCGGCCTATGACAGTGGGAACAATTTATAAAGAGGATGGTGTACGCGTGACAACAGACAAGGAGAAAGGGGAGGCGTTTCTCAGAGATTTTTAGAGCAGACCAATCATAAGTGATGCGGATACCAGGGATGCAGTTAGAGTGGAATTATCTGGCACAATAGGAGAATATGCCTTATGAAGACATCATACTGGTTGAAGATGTTAAACATATTTTGAAAAAGGCAAAAGACACGGCACCAGGGCCTGATGGTGTCAGGTATGGCCACATGAAGGCTTTGAGCGATGTAGACCTGAAGGAGATGGCCGGCTGCTTTAATCAGAGCATTAGGACAGCATCAGTACCGCAGGATTGGCTGCATAGCTATCTCATCCCTCTCCCAAAACCATTACAAGGATCATTCAAAGCTTAGCGGCTTTAGGATCATCACCCTTCAAAATACATTTGGGAAGGTTTTAGAGAAGATAGTCGCTGTTAAGCTGCAGGATTTTTGGAAAGGGGGAAGCTTCTTCCAAGAGGCCTGGGGAGCTACAGGCCAGGAAAAGATACCTGGTCAAATGCAGCCACCTTTGCCTTTGACGTTTATGAGGGGTTCCAGAGTAGACAGGAAACGATGGCGGCAGCGCTTGATCTCGAGGATGCGTACAATAGAGTTCGCTATGATATTTTGATGACCGCACTGATGGAGAAGGGGGTCAATCCCTGGTTGGTGAACTGGATAGCAGCCGTCCTGCATTCTCGTCAGGTTGCTCTCCGTCTGGGCGCATGGACCTCAGAGCCACATATTTTAACCCCGGGACTGCCACAGGGATCTGCAATCTCACCGGTGCTCTTTAATGTGTATACGAGCAAGATTGCATACCTAGAAGCACCAGGGGTTGGAAGGATTCTAACATTTGCAGATGATATTCTTGCATACAGGCAGGGGAGAAATAGGGATCAAACAGCCCAGGAGCTACAGGTGACAGTAGACAAAGTGATTGACTGGTGCACTGAAATGAGTGCTGTCATCAACCCGGAAAAGGCGGCTGTGTTGTGGTGCTCTCTGGACAACAGGATTGTGAGAGATGATGCCCCAAGCCTCACGATAGATGGTAGAAGCGTCAACAGAGAGAACAAACTGAAGTATCTGGGAATCACATTTGACAGGAGTCTGTCCTTCAAGGACCATGTGGAGACGGTTGTGACAAGATCTCAAAAGGGACTCAATGCACTTAAAACTATGGCTGCAATGGACACAGAGCAGAGAATGCTCTTCACACTATACCAGCACTTGATCCTCTCAGTGATTGATTATGGACTAGGACTGCTCACTGTCTCAAAGAGTCAGCTGGTGAAATTAGAGCGCATACAGAATGAAGCTATGCGGGTCATTCTGGGATGCACCAGAGACACTCCAGTAGTGTGTATGCGTTACATCCTTGGTCTGCCTACTGTTGCTGGTAGGCACAAGGTGATGCAGGCGAAGGCATACCTCAGAGTAGCTGCAGACACAGATCATCCGTTGCATGAGGCGCTGGACGTAGTTAAGGGTCAGAGACTGATAAGAGGGAAATCATGGATGGCTCAGGCGGAGGATACGATCAGACAGGTGTGCCCCTTGGAGAACATCAGGCGAGGAGAGGAGTGGGTCAGAGTGCCAGCCGTAGCAGTCAGACTTGTGCAGAGTTATAATCACATTGAGCCGGGAGTGCAGGGAGTGGCCAGCAGGGGCCACGGAAGTGGAAATTCAGCAACTAATTCAGGATAATTCTCGCCCGGGTGATGTGATTATCTACACGGATGGGTCGGTGTTGAGAGGTAGGAGAAGTGCCTGGGGGTTCTTGGCAAAAGCTAATGGTCGGCGTTTGGTGCAGGAGAGCCTGGCGTATGATGACACTACATCTAGCTTAAGAATGGAGGTGGAGGCGGTCAGTGCAGCTTTCCGCTGGATAGAAAACACGATACATACACACATTGTGATTGTAACTGACTCAGAAAGCATGCTGAGAAGGGTGAGAACAGGCAAGCTTCGTGCAGAGTGGCTTGCTTCGCTTCGGAGGTCACGGGTAGCAAGCATCACCTGGATCTTTTCTCCTGGGCATGCCGGTGTGCTGGGGAATGAACAGGCGGACAGATTGGCTGGCTCGGCAAAACTTGGTGGAGTATTGATGCATGACAAGGCAGACGTGATTGCGGCCTTGTGGGAGCACGTGTACACCTCGGAGGAGCAAATGGATCACCATAGTCTGGTAAGAATGAGACAGCGAGGTATGACGAGGGGATCTGGCCGACGCTCGACGCTCAGAGGAAAGGCGAGACGGACATATAATCAGATTGCTACTGGAACTATTAGTGTTGGAACTCTTCGCTGGCTGCTGAGGATGGGGACGGAGCGCTTATGGGAATGTCCCGAATGCTGTGATGTCGGTTCCTAAATCAATCAATCAATCATAATTAATATTAGTGAGTTATGTAGTATTGATTTTTACATATTTCCCATGCCTTTATAATGCATATAATTAATATTGTTGTTTTGTTCTCGGTTACCTCAAGTGATATGTGGATGAAATGTCTGAAAGAGAGCGATAGAAGGGTAAAATAATAGACGGGCCTAGCGTTCCCAGTTCTTAACACTTTGAAAATAAAGTTTGTACTTTCGTTTCTCTTCATTTCTTCCTCCTTCTTCCTCTTTTTTTCTCTTCTCCTTCTTCTTCTCCCCCACCCCCTTTACATTTGTCTCAGGAGTTCCTGTTTCTACTTGTACAGCTACTTTCTAGGAAGCGAAAAATATAAAGTTGAAGGTTGTTGCTCACGTATATTTTTGGTTACATAAGCTGACGAAAATAAAAAAGGCGACAGACGACTTCACAATTCAAAATTTTGACCGCAGACTTGAACAAGCAAATAGTGCAAATGGGTGTAGCTAACACAATTCATAACAGTTGGTGAAACGCATCCGTATATAATTTAGCCCAGGCTATGTTTAGCCACACACACGACATGTAAATTTATTTACCCATTAAAATGTATGTTCGAAATGAATTCAAAGCTTTAGGACTGCTTCAATGGGATGAATAAATACAAGTTTTGGAAAAGGAACATATTTAACGGATTCAGTGTCAAACAAAAAAGTGGGTTTGGACCAAACATGGTGCACAATTAAATGAACAAATATTATAATGGCAATGTCTATTCGATGAGTAATAAAATTGCGGAAGATACCGCGTAACGAAACAAATAACAGGATGGTTCTAGTATCACGATATATCGCCCTTCCGTCCAAATGTGAGGTCACATTTGACGATATACAGGATATTTGTAAAGTCTTTGTATGTAGAACACATTTGAAAAATGAAGTACATGTCGTTATGAAAAATGTGCTTCACAGTCTATCGTGAAGCAATATACAGCGAATGGCGGTCGTCTGCTAGAGCAATTCTTTGCACTCCAAACAGAATGGTGTGTGTGGTATTGGGTCTCTGTGGCGAAGTGGTCAAGCCGTTTGACTCGGGCTCCAAAGGTTGTGGGTTCGATTCCGGGCTGCGTCCTTCGGTTCACGAGTCAAATTTTTCGGAGACTCCTGTGGGTCGTCGCTAGAGCTATGGAGATCGTGCTTTGTGCGACGCTTTCCGCGCTGCGGAAAGAGACCGAGCCATATGTGATAAAATCCCGGTGCAATGAAGTCGATCCTGCCGACTTTTAAGTGACTTTTAAGCGACAGAATGGTGTTATCAAAGGAAGAAATTTTTTTTTTAAAATTTTGGGGGTTGAACAAGTGTTTCGAATTGGCAGTCGGTACACACGGAAGTAACAACAGACACGTTGCAGAAAATACAATATGAAGAGACGTGTGCTGTCATGTCTTGAAGATGCAAACATTACCATGGCACTTGAAGCCTGTGGTGCGCATTTCTAACGCCTGTTATAATGAATACTTCATCGGTACTTTCCAGCTTCCCCCAAAACAGCGTTAGACCATAGCAGTAACTATTGTAACTAATGTAATGAATTTCTTTATCAAATTTTTAACGACGTCATGTACTTCATTTTTTTTCTTCAAATTTGACCTACATACAAAGTGTAGTGAGACTTTACAAACATCCTATATTATCGGATCAGTTAAACTCGTGTCGATATATTTAAAGAGTTGTCTCACGTTTGATAAAATATGTATGCGAACTGTGGATTATCAATTTAGAATTATATGGAAAATAGAATATATGGCTGTATGGATGGCTTCTGTTGCTTTGGGGAATAAAAGAAAAATAGAATAGATGCATTTAAAATATTTGTTTTGAATTGGATTGGTGATTTAAAAAGTTAGTTGCCTATCCTTTACAGGACGTCGCAGACAACCCAAGCAATACTTGGCTGATTGTGATGTTTGGCAAAGATTATGTTAAGTAGTTTGCCATTGCTTTCTTAACTATCGGCAGTCATACCATTATACGAAAAACCAATGCAATGAGGTCTGCTTCCAAGTCGTCCGCAACTGTGTTTCGAATGTGGTAAGCGGGATTGCGTATTGCGTTTGTAACACCGTCGCCACAGGCTGGCATTGATTATTAAGACCCCAAAAAATAACCTAAGGAAAATGACAAATGGTGGGCACGTACAAAGACATGACTGTCTGGAAAAGACAACAATAGAGGGAGGTGTACCGGGGAAGCAGAGAACGAAAGACCACAACATACAAGTGTTCAGTATGTGATAGACAATTTACGCATAACAATAACGGCGGCAGGACAGCTGGCTTATGATGGAGAGACATTTGGAAAGGCGGTTAAGAGGGCAGCATTCTGTACAGAACCAGCCTCTAGATCAATGGTTCTCAATCTGTTGTTGGCCCCAGTGCCCCCTTTAAAACCATATTTTCCAGAACGTCCACACCACACTTTCTATCAACATTATGGCACCGTGCCTTCTCTCTCCCTATTCACGTATTTTCAGAACGTCATTACCCCTCCGCCCTTTCATATTTCCTATCTAAAAATCACCGTATACGTAAATGTAAGGTAATTTAATTAGCACCTACTAAAACAAGTCTAGACATCCACAGTAAAACGATGATTGTGGGTCTACATGACCTTTATAAAATGAAATTTGAGAAGGATGAGACGTCCTTAACTGTTAAGTATGAGGTAGAAAAAACAATATCAAGTAATCAGTGCTGTATAACGTGATCTTGACATGGTCTTCATCCCTCTCCCCCCTGAAACCCTAAATTCGAGACATTCCCCACCGGTGAGAACCACTGCTCTAGATGATCAACGCCCACGCCGCCTGTCTGCATAGCTTTGCGGTCTTATTCTGAGCTAGACTAGACTTCTCTTCTATTATCCATTGGTATTCTCTAGTGTAGAAATCCCTATACCGTGATCGTAGCAGATCGTGCGAGGTTACAGGCACACGTTCGTACTGTAAGCCCTTCGTTCCATCATAAGATAGACTAGTCGACGCTTTCAAGTAAAGAAAGAACCCTGATGCGATGGAACTCATGACACCGAACATGCAGGCGAGCGTCTAGCCACGGCACTGCATGACTCCGCGTTATATTGCTGACACTATATTTTAGACCATCAGCATTCGGTGGGTGTTCGTGTCAATTTCACCACCTCTATTTGCCCTGTCATATTCTGATATTTAGTTTAGTCTGGGCCGATCTTCAGTCCAAGGTCAATACAAAAACGGACCCGAATGAGATTCGTATACACGACCACCGGACCGGCAGGTGAGCGAACTAGCTAGTGCGGCTCGGAGATGTTTTCCCTGTTATTCTAAGACTGACTAACGACATACGTAAGAAAGATTCTCCTCCTGCAGACACAAACGTTTCGTGGGGTTTTCGCTTCTCATCTTCAGGTTCCACTGATTACAACAACTATAACTTATATACTAATACCTCTTCACTTAGCAGCTCCTTTGCGGAAGCACTAAATTCCATAATAAAATACACACGACATGTATGAAGCATATCAAAATACAGAGGTGCAACATAAAGATTCATCTTATGCTGAAAAATACTGAGCAAACGAAACAAAGGAAAACAGACATAAGTGTTTGCCCCATTCATCATTATCATGTGCCATGCGATTAGCGTGGACAGTCATGTTTTGCCATGTCACAAGATGACGAGAGTCATGGATCAGCTCCGTGTTCTTGTCTCGACCACACCGACGCGGACACGCCATCAAGTATTTACTTCTCCGCCTGTTCCTCGTGTCCTTGGCCCTTTACCGTTCTCTTTACAACACCTTCTTCTTTCTGGTAATCTATACAGATTCAATCTCACCATTCGCCGGGATCTGTTCATCGATCGTGCTAGAAGACAATACCACCTCATGAAGGGAATACAACAGTAGATGCATGTCCATGACAGGGCGTGTAATCAACACAGAATTTTCTGGCTACTGTGTTAGTCGTGTGTGTGTGTGTGTGCGCTCCGCTCTCTTGAACTCAAGCGTAGCATACACGCTCTTGTATAACAGCGATGGACTGTGAGTTTTGCGGGTGGAGTAGTTTCCTATAACACGTGTCCTCGCATCAGGCGAACTCCACTATCCGACTTCAGAGGTACTTGTAATTTACGTCCCCAAGTCAAGGACAACAGGTCAACATTTTAGTCCAGCTGTCCGGTGTAGGGGTTGAACCACTTACCTCGGCATCAGCACACCACATGTTTAAGAACACGCTTTCCTACTCATTTCGGTTATGCGGACCTGCTGATTTGTGTTATAATAACCCCCAAGCAGTTCTGTGATATGACAGCGCCATCACATTAGTAGATCTGAGAGCAAGGAGGAAATAGGTGGCTAATGTTTCCTTGACTTTGGCAAGCGACGAGCCCAGTCGTCGAACCAGCCTCCGGCCGTGCTCATGTGCAATTACAGCATTAGTTTATTTGTGAATTACTGAGGCTATTTTTGTTCA
>JACEFZ010012104.1:0-44303 GCA_014155875.1 Cepaea nemoralis
CTACTGCTTGAAAGTAAAGGAAATGGACGACGAGGAGTACAGCTACGCAACCTTACAGGAACCACTGTATCGTGTGGAAACTGGCAATTATGAATACAGGTAACATCTTTTTGTGTTGTGTTTCGAGTGAGGCGTCATTATAACATACTTGTTTACTCCTGACATTGAAATGTATATGTCATCATCATCAAGTGTCATTATCATTATAACATACTTGTTTATTTCCTTACGTAAACATATATATCGTCATTATCATCATCTAGTGTGGCATCATTGTCAATATAACATAACAGATGATACAGCAATACCATTGAAACAAGCTGCTGAGGCACCATGGCCATTATCAGGCGTAACATTGACCAAATCCTTGAAGTGTCTGTACATGGTACGGCTATCCACAATCTGGGTCCCCAGTCTGGCTAACATTCCAGAAGTCAGAAATCCTCTTCACAAATGTCAATTTATAGTACCAGTCTTGCAAATCTGGTGCCTGCGCAACAAATATGGACTAAGCTGGTATGACAGAATCACCAGTGTGGAGATCATCGAGAGAACTATACAAACACCAGTGAAGCAAGAGATAAAGAATAAATGCTGGTGCCTTATAAGACACTTTGAGAATAGTATAATTAGAAAGGCCTGTGTCTGGAATCCACAAGACAAAAAAAAAGAGGAAGACTTTAAAATACATGAAGAAGTGAAGTAGAGACAGAAATGAATAATATGAAGGTGACTTGTACAGTGCTGCGGGGGATTACTAAGGATAGGACAGCTTGGAGTGATTTGTTTGAGGAGGGCCTATGTGTTAATGGAGGGGGGGGGGGGGGGGGGGGGGTGTAGTAAGGGGTAAGGGGCGAAAGAAGAAGAAACATCTTGCACGTACAATAGGTTTATAAGCTTGGAGAGGGAAAATAGAACTCAACAACACATTCCCCTTGGAAATGGTACATTGGGACCAGGCTGAGGGGTCTCCTACACCAATCTCAGAGTTCACTTGACCTGGAGATCCATACTAGTTTAGTCGAACTTATCAACATCACGGCACACGGGTGTAACCCATAAGTGCTCCGCTCTACTCCTAACTCAAGCCTGTGTCTGGAGAATCTCAGCTCAGTGCATGAACTCCGTAGCACCGGCGAGGATCCTGAAATACTTTGGGTAGATTTTTAACTCAAAATTTTGCCCGGGCAGCGCTGTTAGGCTACTCTTTTTTAATTTCCAACTGCCAAGGGATTTTTTACATGCACATTAATACACACAGGCGTCCAATCTCACTACCCAGAGACCAGGGGAAATTTTGTTGCTAGAAGTCCACATGAAAAATATCCAAGCCCTTACCGGGGCTTGAAACCGGGACCTCCAGCACTCGAGGCGGACACAATACCTTGAGACCACTCAATTCCCCATAGAGATCCATACACCAGAGTTAAGAGTTACAAGCCAGTCTACCAAGCTTTTAAACCAAGCAGTCATACTTGAATCTAGTTTCTTTGCTAATTTTCTTGCAGGTTGATCTTGAGATGTCGACAGGAAGCTAGGTCAAGGTTTGCCAAAATGAGGTCAGATGTTCTGGTCAAGATGGAATTGTTGGATCAGAAACATGGTAATAATCCGTATTTAAAAAAGTTAGTTGCATATCCTTTAGAGGACGTAGCAGTCAACTCCAGCATTGTTTGACTATTTGTGATTCCTGGGCAAGTTTACGTTCATTAGTTTGCCTTTGCTTTCTGTACGACCGGCACTCATACCATTGTATTAGAAACTAACACAAGGCTCTCTGCTTCCAAATTGCCGGCAGTTGTTTTTCAAATCCGAAACGAATTGCATTTGTAAGATAAAAGGCAGAAGACAAATAAATTGTTAGTTCTTCTTCTCCTTCATTCATCTGAAATTTTTCCTTTGGACGTAATTGTGGTGTGATTGTTTGCAGCAGAGATGCAATATTTGCGTCTTTCAGCCAACACATCCAACTTCTTTAGGCATTTGTTGATTGGGTTAACCTTCCCAGTAAGTGGTAGTTCCATAGCAGATACTGCCTTTTAGGTATCAAGGGACATTCACATGTTCAAGGCATGCCTCTGTGGTCAAGTGGTTAGGCCATTTGCCTCATGCTCTGAATGTCGTAGGTTAATTCTTGGGCTGCATCTTTCAGACCATGAATGCAATGTTTCTACAGACCACAGGGGGTCATCACTACAGGAGTTTCTGCTTTGTGCAATGCTCTCAGCAGGCGGCCTGCCATATTGTGGAGAGAACAAATGAACAAACAAACTTTATTTTCAAAGGGTCTGGGCATGCAGGACCATCTTACATTCGGCCCTTCCAGTCACTCATCTTTTGCGCATCAGTTATCTATTGCGCATGTTACATTCACATAGAAAGGACAATGTCAAATGAATGCTGTGAACATAAAAAAAGCATATTACCATGTTATGAGATGGGCAGGCAGGCAGACATACATAAACACTCAGACACACATGCATAAACACCAACATACACCTATATACACACCTACATACACGCATTCATACATACATACATCATTTACCCAAACACTCAGTTTTACACCCACTCAATAACACACATACACACACTCTCTAACACACACATATATGACTGAGTTATATAGGATACAAACTCTGTGCAGTGAAGTCAGCTTCATGGGTTCCAATTCACATTCAGCCAGAATTTTAAAATCGACCCATCCTAAAATATAGTTACTGTAAAATAAAGGCAACTGGTATGATATTGGACACATCATCCGAGTGCTGTTTCATCTAAAAAAATGAGGCTTCTGCCACATGACCAGTGTATCATATCATCATGTGTCATGCCTATAAGCGTGGGAGATCATGTTTTGCCATCTGACACGATCACCAAAGTCGTGGATCAACTCCGTGTTCTTGTCCTGACCATGCTATCAGGTAATCCATCCGGATATTTACTTCTCTGCTTTCCACTTATTCTTTTTCCCTCTGTATTACCAGTTGTCACCAAGTTCTCTAGTTTATTTCTTCTCCAAACGTGCTAAAAAAATGTGACTGTCTACGTCTATTTTCTCTAATCAGTTTGAGATTTTCATTTGCCTCTTGTAGGAATTGCACATTGGTTTTACTGTCTGTCCATGGTATTCTTTGCATTTTCCCCAGATACCACATTTCCACTACCATTAAATGTTTTTCAGCTTGTCTGCTCATTGTTCACGTTTCACACTCGAACAAAAGTACAAGTTCTATGTAGCACTTCAACACTTTTATTCTCATTACAATTGACCAGTATGTCTCAGGGCAAGTGTCATCAAGCGATGCTTCAGGCATTACGGGATAAACTTCTCTCGCACCACACAAAAAGATTGTAAGTTGTACGAGAGGAATTGATTACACATTTTATTGCCACTGGCTCTTTACATTACATCAATGCACAAAACGGTCGCTATTAAATCACACAAGAATACACAGATTTGCCTATCACTAGTTGTTTCTTAACCCTACTGCTAACTCTATCTACTCGGCTAAAGAAACACGCATCGACACTAAGCGATGCGCTCACTATGAAGTCTGTCCCCTGTCTGACTATCTTCCTCGCGTGACTACACAGCACGCAGAAGGACCTTGTGCGCCCTTCGGCTTTTTGCGTGCTGCATCATTCAGCACGCTTAGAGTAGCCTTCGACTCTTGAGTGGCATTCCACTTCTCCGTGTCTATCACGTAGGCGTGATCATGCCGTGACCAGAGTGCTTACTCTCTGGTTGACACCTCCGTGTCTCATGAGAGAACTATTTAATAGTTCCCCTTCCTATCACCTACCCTGCCCTCATGTAGGGGCACTGAGTTACCTCTAATCTACTTGAGGTAGACCACTCATTCAGGGTGGTCTTCACTCCTATATAACTGAGTCTTTGACACACACCCTCCCCTCCTGTGTTGCGTTACAAACTTTGACTCATGGTTGTGATGCAAGAGGTTTCTAAAAATTAGTGTATCTAATTTTTGTCAAAGACTATTGATAACTTGGTTCTGGGTAACTCAATAGACCTCTACTGACTATTGTCACAATGTAGTATCACTTTACTTGACTACTGGTAATCGCCACAAACTTGTCTGGTTGGCGTGAGCCCTCTTCTCAATCGCAATATTAATTAGAGGTTTGTCTGAAACGGACCATTGTCTTATAAGACCTGCCCTCAAATAGCACATTAACTCACTACCCATACAAAGTTGACTTTCTTAGGGTCAACACATGAATTGCTTCATGTCCCCCATATAATATTAAACAACCCTTGCACAAGCTGTGTGCGACAGGCTTTACCTATCTCGCTTCCGCGTGTAAAGTTATCTTTCACTGTTAAGTTAGTGTTTCGATGTCTATTGTGTCCCCTGACCCGGAGTTATCTCCCTTTGTTCTACAAAAATGTATGCAATTTACATGTTTGTTTTCCTGGTTGTTTGCATGGTTGGATCTAACTAAAAATATAACTTACCTTCTAACAGGTGTGTCTGTCTATAATATGTATGTAAGTTAGTTTACAAGTGCCATAATTCGGTTAAATGTGGCCACAAACAAGTGTATAACACTAATTCGTGACTACGTTTCCGTCTTATGAGACTTAAAATACTTTATCTAAGATCTACACTAAAATACACACACTCTATTTGAGACAGCACATTTCAACACTGAAAGCAAACGCCTGACGCAGACAAATAATAAAAAAGTCGCGTTGAGCGGCAGAAAAAATCCGCTGGCTGTCCTCACTCTCCTTTGTATATTTTCCATTTTCTCTCACTTTCACACTTCTGTCATACATCTTTTATCCTCACAATTATTTAAAAACCTTGAAGTGACACTGTAAAAGTTTGGCTCAGATTGAAAAGAGTGAGCTTAATGACTGTGCGTAACTTGCTGCACGAGTCATGTATTTACAAAATATTTACATGTATGAAAAAGGGTTGATGGTTTGTACCCTGATATTATTAACCGGTATATTCTACTGAAATACTAATACTACTTCTATAAATATGTATTTAATTTGTTACGCCACTTTAATCTAATTTAAGGGAAGTAATCTAACTATCTAAAAAAATGAAAATGATGTGAGATGAGTTATGTACCTTTCTGAAATGGGTAATGTGAAATGCTCAAATTTCTGAATAATGTTTTAATGTTTAGATGAAAAAATATATGATTGATATCTTTACTCTAAATGGTGTAAATGATGTATGTTTATCTGTATAATCCTTTTATCCTATAAGGTATAACTAATTTTAATCCTACATGATGAGGATGTTAAAGTGTTCATGAAGATGGAATGACATAAAGTGAAATGAAATGAACTAAATGGTACTATTCCTATCTAAACTTTTTATCCTAGTTTTTAATTTAGCTGTTATTAAGTGTAAAGTACTATTCTAATCTACTTTTATCCTAAGTAAGTGGGTAAATTAATGATTTATTTAAACTACAAAAAAATCTATTATATTCCCTAAATCTAATCTAACTCTATGTTAAAGTAACTAATCTAACTATAATTTATGACTATATTAAAAACGTTATAATACATATCACATTAAGTAAATATATATATACATGGTATTTATTTACCCCAGGTTAGTGGTTGCCATCACGTTTAGAAATTCCTTTCGTTGGCATAGTTTATATATACACAATTATCCTGGGTATATTAAATACACTACACAGTCATACTTGTGTCTTATGGGTATTCTTCCACTCGTAGAGTCCGCTGGTGTCGTAGATAAGTATATTTGTGTCTGTTATTTATGCATTGTTCTGACACTGTTCTTCCATGATTAACACAGCTGATTCACCGGAACACAAATGGAGCATAGTAAGTAACGAGCTGTCTATGTGCACACGGTGATTCACTTGTTCTTGGAGCACAGTTCTTATTCTGCTGTCTACAGACACATGGTGGTTCCCTGTCCTTAGCACACAGTCCTGAACATGATGTCTATGTATTACATAGGATATTTTACACAGGATATTCTAAGTGTACTAAATAACCATTCCTTACACTACCTATTCATGTGGAATATCAGGTATTTCTACTTCAGATGGTCGACTAAGGGTATCAGCCAGAATGTTGTCCTTACCCTTAATATGCTCTATACTAAAAGTATAATTCTGTAATATTAATGACCACCTGTAGATGCGGTCATTACGATGCACCCCACTTTGTATGACCGTGATCGGGGAGTTGTCGGTCTGGACCACGAAGTGAACACCCGCTAGAAATCGATGCAATCTCCTCACCGAATAGATGACGCTTAGGGCTTCCAACTCTGATATGGAATATCTGGACTCAGCAGGTGTGATCTTGCGGCTCACGTAGCAAATCGGATGGAAGATGCCATCATAAAACTGGCCTAGTACTGCAGCGATGGAAATCCTGCTGGCATCTGTCCTAAGATAATAAACGAGCCTAGGATTAGGCAAACGGAGGATTGGTACATTACTAAATAGGAGTTTCAATTTTGACAATGCAGAAATTAATAATGCATCTTTGACATCTAATTTTACTGATGCTTTTAAAACATTTGAAAATACACTTGTAATTTCAGCTAAGTTCGGTATGAACTTACTATAATAATTTACTAAACCCAGAAGGCTCCTGACCTGCTTCTTTGTTGTAGGCATGGTCAGGTTCATAATTTTAGTAATAATTCTATTGTCAGTTTTTAGTTGTCCTTGTGAAATGACATGACCCAAAAAATCAATTTCTTGTAGGCCCAATTCAACTTTGCTCAGTTTGACCGTGAGATCGAAGAGTCGCAACCTATCGAAGACATGTCTGAGTTTCAGTAAGTGTGTTGTCCAGTCATCTGTATGGACACAAATATCATCTATATATGTCACTGTATTCGTCACTCCATGTAGTAAATCTCTAGTTAAGCGTACGAAAGTGGCAGGAGCGTTACGAAGTCCGAAAGGAAGAAACCGCCACTCGTAAAGACCTAAAGGTGTTGAAAATGCAGTAAGATGGATAGATTGAGTCTGCATAGGGACCTGCCAATATCCCTTAGTAAGGTCTAATTTAGAGAAGATTTTGGAGGTGGACATATCAAGAATAAGATCTTCGCAGGAAGGAATTGGTTCTGCGTCGATCTTAGTGACATTGTTAAGTTTCCTATAGTCCACACAAAGACGAATTGTGGAGTCTTTTTTCTTGACTAGGACGATTGGAAAGGAGTACTCAGATGTAGATTTCTGAATGATCCCACTAGCTTCTAAATTAAGAATTTCCTTATTTAGACTTTCTCTATAGCTGAGTGGGATAGAGTACGGCCTGCATTTGATAGGCATAGAGTCCGAAAGAAGGATGGAGTGCTCGATCCTGTCCGTCCTACCTGGAATGTCGGAAAATATGTCCTTATATTCCGTCACTAATTCTATTGTCTGTCGTCGTTGCTCGTCTGTTAGTCCCGTTTCTAACCGTATGCACTCTAATGTAGCAGTCTTGTCTACAATTGGAACAGGTAGTTCCATCCCGTCGTCGTCTACCTGATTCAGTACGGTTGTGGTGCTAAGTGCGTTTTCTGTATGCTCACTAGGTGAATGCATATCGTCGGCTTTGCCAGTCTCGCTAACTTGTGTAGTTGCGTTGTGTATGTCTGTCGTCTCATCAAACGGTGTGGGTGCATTGTGTTCGTCTGTCTCTAATTCTGTCTCTTGTCGTGAAAAGTAGGGTTTCAACATGTTGATATGAAATATCTCTAAGTGTCTGTTTATCGATATTTCATAATCGACATCCGAAAGTTTTTGTATCACCTTGAATGGCCCTTGCCACGAAGTTACCATTTTATTATGCTTGTCTGGTAGTAGCACCATTACGTCTTGATCAGTTTCAAGTATTATGGGTCTAGCACTTTTGTTAGGACTGTGATGTTTGAGGATATCTGAGCTGTTCACTGGAGTGAATCCATTCTTCTCCTCCCAGACAGATATTTCTTCATCTGTACAGTGCCTTAGCTGAGGTAGACACCCAAGAATTAAATCAGTACAAGGGTTGTCTAATATTGCACACGTAAAGGTACCAGAAAGGAACAGGGTGTTTATACGGGCTCTTGCCAGAGGATAGGTTTCTATATTACCATAAAAAGTACGGCATTTTACAGAGTCACCAGTATAATCCTTTGGATTAACAAGTTACTTTTTAATACCAATAATAGAGCTCCCACTGTCAAGCAAACATCGGCATGGCTTATCATTGACCAATGCAGAGTGGAACAATAGATTGCCTCTGGAGGCTATAGCTGCGTTTGCATTCTCAAAGGAGGATGTTACAATATGTCCACATGTAAGTTTGCCGTCTGCATGAAATTGGTGACATTGCTCACAACTATCAAAGTTTAAAATATCGTTTACACAACACACGTCTTCACATTGGTTGAATGGTAATACATTCTCGACCTCACACTCAGTTTCACTCCCACTATCAGAAGATGTATCAATTAACACTGCACTGTTGGCCTTCATTCGTTGGCGGCCCAGGCACTTATTTGAATAATGCCCGTAGCTAGAACAAAAGAAGCATTTGACTGCACACCTGTATGCAGTTCTCTTGTTTTGTTGCTTCTTAATGACCGTCTCAAGATGTGCTGGATAGTTTGGTGATTTATCACACATAGAGTAAGTATCATGAAAAAGTTGGCAATACACACATTTAGGTAATTTTTGGTCTTTCTTGTCGACTCTCTGAAATGGTTTTTTATTGCTGCGATAGCTTTTAGGTTGGTCCTTAACAAAAGAGACTATTTCAGAGTCGATACTTGCTGTTTTAAAAATATCTCTATTCGAGGAAAAATATGCAGAGCCTTTCTTTTCAAATTGTTCTATGGTCTCGATGTCTGACTGCTGAAGGAATTTAGCGAAAGGAGATGGTATTGTGGATATGACTTTATCCATGGCTATTAAATTTTTAAGTTTTTCAAAATCCTTTCCTATGTTCGCTGCACTAAGCCATCTATTTAGTACGCATTGGACATTTGAGACATAATCGATGAAAGTCTCACTTGGTTTTGGTTTTAAATTTGAAAATTGTACTTGATACCCAGGGGCATCAAGTAAGAAATGTTGCATTATCCTATCATGGATGTACTGATAGTTAGATCTGAGATCCGTTGGTATTGATTCAATCACTTTAAGGGGCTCCCCACTCAGGTTCTTCATGTAAATCATAGCCCACATATCGATTGGTACTTGGTGGTATTTCAGCTGATATTCGACATTTTCTGTCCAGGCTGATATGGAGTCTTCTTTGCAGAATGGCTTAATAATATTTTTATACTTATTAAATTTATTTTCTTCTTGCTGACTCTTTAGTTTTGTAGCGGAGATCTCTAAGTGTGAATCTACATCCATACCTTTCATCTTTAACTGTGTCTCTGATTCAACCTGTATTTGTTTTTCCTTAACTCTTGCCATTTCATCTATCTCTTTTTGCTTTAGTTCTCTCTCCTGATCTAATTGCTTTTGCTTTAATTCTAATTCTTTTTGTTTAATCTCTTTATCATGTTCTAACTGTTTCTGTTTAATTTCCTTATCATGTTCTAACTGTTTCTGTTTTGTTATCTCAGCTAGTTCTACAATCTCCTTCTGGTGTTGTCTTTCTCGTGCACGTTCATCTCTGTCAGCATCTTTTGCTTCCTTAAATTTTTGATCAGCATATTGCTCTAATTCCTTTCCTGTGTATTCTAATTCCTTGCCTGCTTTTATGAAATCAGCTAAAGTTGCCATGTTGTTGGGTAATTAGCTAGAGTTGATAGGCACTTAAATATTTATTCAGGTATATTGATATGTTAAGTTTTTAAATCCCTGTGTACAAAAAATATACTCTTAGATTACACCCTGAAGAATAGCTCACCAACAAAAATATACTAATAGATCACACTCTGAAAAAGAGATGCATTATTAATCATATTGCATTCAAAATACTTTGGTTATACTCATCTTAACAATCCAGATCATTCAGGTACAATCGTTTGGCACCTCAGGTCCAATCGTTTGCCACTACGACATACACCTTGTGTTATTCTTCTAAACAGCTGTTGTTCTCCCTGGTTTACAAGAGCATCAACAATTAACCATTTGTAAACAACATATGACTTTAGACAATTTTGTACAATCACATGCCCCCGGACAAAACAATGTAGTATAATTAATAATAAATGTCAATGTCCTGTCTTCGTTCTAACGTCTTCTGCCTTCCCTAACTAATCTTGTTTAATTTATGGAAGTGTTGTGCAGACCGAGTCTGATTTGCATAGCGAAAGTAGTGCCATCGTGACAGTAACAAATAGAAAAGGTAAAGAAATAAATAAATGCTTTGAAATAAATATAAAGGTAATAATAATGTTTAAATAAATAAATATATTCAATAAATAACTTATATAAACCAATCATATATGATATAAGCCAAAGATTCAGGCGAGCAGCCGCTTTGCGATTTGCAAACAATCTGTCGCTGCTTGCAAATGGCGTAAGTCAGCTGTTTGTCAGTCGCGATTCGTCACAGGCGCAGCGCTATTTTTAGATTGGAAAAATCAATAATGTTGTCGGCTCATTTTCGTGTATCGCTCCGCCGTGAATCATATTTGACAAATACTCATAAATAAATAAGTAATTATAGAAATAATTGATAGAAAACTGTAATAATCATACTTACAAATTAGAAGAAAACATGTTCATAAGTCACAAAACAATTCAATAAGCATAAATAAACATTCGGTCACGATGGGCACAGCTCAGCTCGCATCTTGTTCTAGTCTGTACACGTCATTATTCACTACCGTAAATTAAACCCTGTGATTAACTGACAGTAATACTATTTTAGAGCCGTGGGTGAGTGTTTTAGCTTGAACAATTGTCCAAGCTACACGTCTGACACCACTTTTATCCTAGCCTGTCATCAAGCGATGCTTCAGGCATTACGGGATAAACTTCTCTCGCACCACACAAAAAGATTGTAAGTCGTACGAGAGGAATTGATTACACATTTTATTGCCACTGGCTCTTTATATTACATCAATGCACAAAACGGTCGCTATTAAATCACACAAGAATACACAGATTTGCCTATCACTAGTCGTTTCCTAACCCTACTGCTAACTCTATCTACTCGGCTAAAGAAACACGCATCGACGCTAAGCGATGCGCTCACTATGAAGTCTGTCCCCTGTCTGACTATCTTCCTCGCGTGACTACACAGCACGCGGAAGGACCTTGTGCGCCCTTCGGCTTTTTGCGTGCTGCATCATTCAGCACGCTTAGAGTAGCCGTCGACTCTTGAGTGGCATTCCACTTCTCCGTGTCTATCACGTAGGCGTGATCATGCCGTGACCAGAGTGCTTACTCTCTGGTTGACACCTCCGTGTCTCATGAGAGAACTATTTAATAGTTCCCCTTCCTATCACCTACCCTGCCCTCATGTAGGGGCACTGAGTTACCTCTAATCTACTTGAGGTAGACCACTCATTCAGGGTGGTCTTCACTCCTATATAACTGAGTCTTTGACAGCAAGTAATAAAAGGTCCTTTATTATGATACAAACAGAGTTATGAATAATTTTCTGCATGTGCTGTCTGTAGAAAAATGTGTGTTTGCATGTTCAGCACCTTTTGCTTCAAACCTGTATCTAACACTTGTTTGTTATGTCCTCAGTTCAAGACATTGTCTTCCAGCTGCAGAAGTTTGTCACTGCGATGGCCAAGTACCATACAGACTGCCACAATGCCATGCAGAACGCAGTCGTCTTTCCCATTGAGGTGGACCTGTCTCGTGGCACATTTACCTACGACACGTCCAACAACTTTAATGATGGTGGCGAGGAAGAAGAGGAAGGGGAGAATGATGATGAAGAAGATGATGATGATGATGAAATGATTGGGCGTGAAGGGTCTGCGAACCAAGGGAATATCTTAACAGGAAATTTGTTAGGAGACTAATTTGTTTTGGGAAACATTCTGCATATTGAGCTGGTTCTACTTCTGGAAATAATTAACTGATTCAATGTAGAAGGATAATATATCACCAAATCTGACCTCCTATTTGGACAGAAGGACGATATATCTCCATACTAGGGTCATCGTGTCATTTATTTGTTTTGTGTATTTCATGGAAACAAAAACAATCAAATAAGAGGTTCTAGATAAATTGGGAATGAAAAGAGAGTTGATGAAAGATATAAAAAAAGAGGCAAGTGAAATATTTCGGTCACGTTAAAAGATGTAACACTCTTATAAAAATTATACTTGAGGGCAAGGTTGAGGACAAGCGAGCAAGAGGCAGACAGCGATACAAGTGGGAAGATGACACCAAGAGATGGATGAACATCAGTCTGACAGAATGTACAGTCAAGGCGAGAGACAGACAGTGTTGCAGATACATTGCAGTTAACCTTCATTATGGAGATGGGACCTGATTGATTGATTGTCCACAATTGTAATGCTCAGTGAATGCAAATTTACATAATAGTACTTGTTCCTTTGGTTGTGCACCTTCTTTGATCCAAGCCTATTTTTTTCTTTGGCACTGTTTCAGTTAATTTGTTAATTTTATGATAGATATAGTGATTTATGAAATATTTATTTTATTTCATTTTGTCATAGGTTTATGCCTGTTTATGTTAGGTTTCTGATAAGTGTGCTGTACTGTAAATGGTATTTTCCCCATTTTTGATAAGTTTGTTCTGTTTGTAGCAGGCATGTTGGTGTAATGGTTAGGATGTTACACTGACAGTGGCATGGGAGTGAACTGGCAGGGATTTGAAGTGGCTGTCAACATTTTCAAGCTTTGTGGCGAAGGGTTATGGACACAATTCTTAATCCCGTATACGACGTTTGAAACACAGCTGCAGGCAATTTGGCAGCAGACTGTCATGAGTTGATTTTTATACAATGGTATGAGTGCCGGTCATTCAGAAACAAATGGCAAACTACTGAATATAAACTTACCAAGATGTCACAAACAGCCAAACAATTCTAGAGTTGACTGCAACATCCTGTAAAGCAGTGTTTCCCAACTTTTTTTGTGCTATGCCCTACCTAAGCCTTTCCAAAATTCTTATGTCCCCCCCCCCTTCCCCCCCCCCCCCCCCCCCCCCCCCACACACACACACACACACACACACATATGCATCATTTTTAATATTCAACAATTGAAATGTTTACTAAAGAAATTGAATTTTTTTTTTTTTTTTAGAAGGGCTCACGGTTCCCAGAGGGGCCACAGCCGCCCCCTCCCTCCAGGTCCCGCATCCCCGTGTGTCGGTTATGTTGGGTGACTTGGGGGGGGGGGGGGGGGGGGGGGGGGGGGGTTGGCGGTTACCCCGCCTTCCCCTTTTTTTGTGTGGACCCTTAGTCTCACTGTGAGCTATTCCCCACAGTGGTCCACCAGGCCCACATATAAGGTGAAGATATGTGATGGGTTTTTATTTGATCATCCCGGCCTCCGACCAGACCAGGCGCTACTGGGGGGAGAGCAGCAGATGCACCCGATCCTAGCCAAAAGACCGATAATCACTAGGAAATTATTGAGCAAACACAGTAAGTAAATTTTCAAAAAATATAATGGAGAACATGACATTCAAGTACAAAATAATTTTAATGAAAGATTTTTCTATATTATTTTAATTATTAGTAATTATTTAAATTTAGTGAGATCCTTGCGCTTGATGCTTGCTGCAAAGAGATTTTATGCCAGGTTCCAATTTAATTAACTTCAGTCTCAAGTCTCCCCGTTTTGTTATATCCAGCCGATTTCTTCCATTTTCGATTTGTCCCCCTTAACAATCGAATTGCCCCCCTGTGGGGCGTGGGCCCCACGTTGGGAAACACTGCTGTAAAGGATATGCAGCTAACTAACTCATCATGTTCTAAGGGAGGAGAAGATGGGCTACCCAATCCTCCATACACTCAGGCCCACAAAATATGATGGTCCCAATCCTCCATGCATTCAGGCCCACAAAATATGATGGTCCCAATCCTCCATGCACTCAAGCCCACAAAATATGATGGTCCCAATCCTCCATGCATTCAGGCCCACAAAATATGATGGTCCCAATCCTCCATGCATTCAGGCCCACAAAATATGATGGTCCCAATCCTCCATGCATTCAGGCCCACAAAATATGATGGTCCCAATCCTCCATGCATTCAGGCCCACAAAATATGATGTTCCCAATCCTCCATGCATTCAGGCCCACAAAATATGATGTTCCCAATCCTCCATGCACTCAAGCCCACAAAATATGATGCTCCCAATCCTCCACAAATCTGCAGCAGATTCCTGCTACAGGAGTTGCTTGTTTGTTTTTGTTCCTTTTGTGATAGACTTGTTCTATTTAGACTGCCTTGCATTGATTTTTGTAAAATGGCATGAGTGCTGGTCATTCAGAAAGCAATGGCAAACTGCTAAACATAAACTTGCCAAGAAATCAAAAGAGCTAGCAAATGGTGGGGTTGACTGCAACATCCTGTAAAGGATATGCAACTAACTATTTATTCTATTTATGGTAGGCCTGTTTCTTTCATGAAAGATTTGTTCTATTTATGAGAAATTTGTTCAATTTATGAAAGATTTATTCGATTATGATACATCTTTCTTCACACTCAGTCCATGAGTTCTTCCACTGTGACCCATTTTGATCCAGATATTTGTCACTTTGAGCCATCCTGTCTCTTCTTTGTTTATTCCTCAGCTGTACAATCTGTCATTCTCTCTCTGGCTCTGTGTCCTTTTTTGTAAAATTCCAGTCCTGTGTAGTCACTCCAGTCTGTCTGGAACCCACCACACATGCACACCATGCAAAATTACCTCTTGGTTCTTAATCTCTTTTCTGCACTCCTCTTGTGACCAAATATGAACCCTCATCTTCATTTTCCTTTCATAGCAGGTCTTTACACATAGTTAATAGTGATTATGTAAAAAATATAAAATAACACAAAGTAATGCAGCTTTGCACAACAGAATTACAAAACATACAGGACGTGGCGGTGACTAGCCTTCATTAGCAAACAAATAATACAAAAAACACAACATATGGTCACGGAGAAGACCCTCTGGTGACTACATTAAGGCATAAGGACAGGATGAGAAGAATAAACAGATAAAAAAAAAATGAGAGCAATGAAGAGAAATGAAAATGTGAAAAATATGTTGTTACTTATCTCAGAGTCCCAGGCTCTACTACTACCTAATAGTGGTTACTATGAGAAATTTGTTAATAATAGTAGTTAATAGTGGTTAGTGCATTTACTTGTGATGTCAGTGGTTCGGATTCAATGCCAGAAGTGGCAGGGTGTGTTTTCTGACTTGTTCAGAAAGCAGTGAGAAACTGCTAAATGTAACATTGCCTAACAAGTCATCCTGGGGTTGATCGCAATGTCCTGCCAAGGGCTTGCAACAGTATAAATCTGAGGTTGGCCCAGCCTCATCAAGTGAGTACAAATATAAATGCAGTCCCCAGCAGATATTGCTGCCCGTGTGTGAAATGTCCGGCCTTCACATATTCTAGACCATGAAATAAGAAGTGGGGTGGGCAGTTCCTTTCCTCGTCACCTTTCCTTCCCAGATAATGTCCAGACAATTGGTAGCCATTGTGTAGGCATGGTGTATCCCACAGCCATACTGATTGGAACAAATCGGTCTGCCTTTGCTGTGAATTGAACCTTCAGCACTGGCTTGGCAGGTAAGCACACTAATCACTGTGCCACCAGGGCTCCTGTACAATGAGTACCAGTTATTTTCCAGAATAACAATGTAAATATCCGTGTCAATTTGTCTTTCTTTTGTTGGCTGTGAAGACTTTGTTTTCATAATGTCCTCCATAATATATTATTATAATCTTGTAAAACTGCGGAAACTAGCGTTTCCCACATTCTGTCTATCCTTGCATGATTTGAATTGTTGTGATTTGATTGTTTTTCCTTCCTCGTTTGTCCCAGATTTAGCATTTATTTGTGTGTACATATATTGAAAAATTCAACATAACCAAAAATGTAAGTAGCGCTCCCTCATAAGCTTCCGGTGCGCTGATTGCGGAGTAGGTCTTTCAGATAGTTTTTGTCATGTTAAGTTATTCAGTATGAAGTGCCTGAACATGGCAATGCCCTATTCCAGACTTTGACTAGAATCGTCTCTCAGAGAAGGGTCCATAAACTTATTCTTGGCATGATAATGTAGTGGTTTCCTCATACTTTCCGGATCGACATGGTTAGTTTGTGAGCTCTGCCCTTGGTAGCAGTATTTGGCCGACAGGACAAGTGAGTATCTGGCTCTGCTCTGCTGTAGCAGTGTCCACTCATTTTAGTTGGTACTCAGTCTCATGAATAAGAAATACAAACAGTTAGGTATATGTAGCTCCTGAGAAAAGATGGGACATACTGGACATGGACACCGTGTACATACCTTACAGCGGACTCCATAACTATGAACATAAACCACAGAGTGAAAATCTCCCAAAACAAGAGACAGTCAAAAAATATCTTCTTCTTCTTCTTCTTCTTCTTCAGCATTCCGAGCCATTGAGGTTCTTTGCTGCAGATACAAGCCATCTCTATTCGTCTCTCTGGTTGACCTTCTCTTGCCAGTCGCTGATTCCAAGTGCTTGTAGGTCTGTATGTATATTATCTCTCCACCGTCTTCTTGGTCTACCTCCGGGTCTACGGTCATTTATTTCCTGAGTGTAAGCGAGTTTTGTTTCCCTATTATCTTCCATTCTTTCTATATGCCCCAGCCATTGCAGTCAATCAGCCTTCATGATACCAGTGATTAGCAGGGACTTAAACAGATCATAAATGTCTTTGTTGCTTCTTCTTTTCCACTCTCCACTTTGTGTATCCCTAATGGGCCCAAAGATGTGTCTTAAAATTTTGTTCTCAAAGGTTTGTAACAAGGCTTCGTCTCCTTTAGTTGTACTCCAAGTTTCAGAGCCATACAGCACAACTGGAGTCAAAAAATATAAAATAATAAGATAAAAGTAAGTATTCTAGGGTAAAACACATGACTTTTCAATTATATAAATCTTCACCAGGGACAGGACAACACAACAGATCTAAAGACAAAACATAAAATTATAAAATAATATTAAAACGAAACTCTTACTAAGTCAAGAAGGCACAAATGTTGGGTTCAGTTCGATTTTGAAAGGTGGTCTTTTTTCTACAAAAGTTAAGTCTAATTCAGCTGTAAAAGTGCCTAATAAGAAATGTAAAATATATATAAATAAGAATAGGATCTGTCACATTCTCATCCTCTACCACTGGGCAGTGAGGGTGTGAATTTCCCTTTGTCAAGCTAAGACCGTGATGGCATTTCTTGTACTCTCAGTAAAGTCAAAGTCAAAGGACCTCCTCACAGGCCTTAAGGCACATTGCATAAATGGTGCTAGACCAATCAGCACTCATGCTGTGATGTGGTCTTTATCATACCGATACTCTCCTGTGGTGTTGTATATATGTCATCAGATTTGTGGAGATTTGTTGAACTTGTCATCCATTTTCATAGACTTGTATGGATTGTTAAAATGGGTTGTAAAATTGTCGCTGTCAATTTATGTTGAAATGTTAAACATGTTTGGTTTTCAGGTTCTCATTCCATATTTCTGCAGGCTGTATTTTATATGTTGTTTGGATTTTCAAGAAGCTCATTCCATATTTTATATTTGCTTTTTTTCTGTATTGTTGAGTTTGTAAATTGTACTTTGGTGTGCTCTCGTTATTCTATATTTGTATATACTTTTTTATTCTGTCAGATAAATAATGTTGTTTTTGACTCAAACTTCCATAATTTCAGTTTCTTATTTACATTGTCCGTCTAAATTATTACCAGTTTAAGAATTTGTGATGATAAATTGCATGCTTTTGCAGTATTCTTGTTAGTTTAATTCTTTTTGTTCGAAACAGTTGTTATATTACTTGCTCTATTTTCGTTATTTATTTACATTTGTTTGCCCAAAATAACTATATAGCCAAACAAGATGTCTCAGAAAGCATTCATTTTAAAATGTTCAACCTGTCTCAGAAAGTATTCATATTAACTCCTTTGTATTCAACGTGTCTCAGAAAGCATTCATCTGAACTCCTTTATATTAAACCATCTCAGAAAGCATTCATCTGAACTAATCCAAACAGTTACCACCATCTGTGGCATCATCTTCATCAAGTGCCTTCCCGACTGGCATGGGAGATCATGCTTCTCCACATCTTGTGATCTCCAACGGCATGTATCAGTTCATGTGCTGATTCCCTTCATGCCATGACACAAGACTGTCAAGAATGTTCTCTCAATGTCTTTCTCTGTCTCTCTTTCCACAGATCTTTCCAGTTGTCATAACAAGTTCCAGTTGTTGCCTTCTCACAATGTGGCCAAAGAATGATGCTCCTTTCTGATGTTTGTGATAAGTTGTCTTGGCAACTTAACTACTCTCAAAATGTCTAGATTGCTCATCTTAGCTATCCAAGGAATTTTAACCATTCTTCTATAAAACCTTATCTCCAAAACCTCCAGGGATGTTTTCACTTGTTTACAAATTGTCCAGGATTTGAAGCCATATGTTAAAACTGGTTCTATGTAACATGCAAGAATTCTTTTTCTAACTTCCAATGACAAGGACTTATTGCATTAAATGTTCCTCATTTGTCTGTGTCTTAGCACTTTCATAGTTCCCAGACATACTGAGTTGAGGGTTAAAAATCAGCCACCAGCCATTTGGAAGTGACCACTTTTCAGATAGGAAAATCTCCAGAATTGACACCTGAAATGCTAAAACAACAAGCAGTGACATACAGACCAAATGGAACCAGAAGTAGAGGCTAACCAGGTAAAGGATGGACAGAGGAAATAACGGTCCAAAGGAATCTCGATATATGAAGCAGGGATATGGGCACTTCCCCGCTGCTTATGCTACACCTTGACACCACGAGGTACAAGAGGAACAAGATGAGGATGTTAAAACTATGTATTAATTGGGGAAAGCAATGCAAGAAGTAAGCAAAATGAAGAAGTTATAATATTAACATTTTGAGATTGTGTGGAACTGTGTGAAACAGGTGGAACTTAGGGGGAAAAGTGCTTCTAAACACAGGTAAAACACCTACTGTTCTTAGGCCAAAAGGAAGAAAATGCCCCTCTCGTTGAAAGAGTGGCCTTAAAGTTATCTAGAAAGGCAGAGAAAGCACTAATAGAGTGGGAAGCAATGAGTTCTAGAATAATAACAACAGCATTTAGGATCACAGAAAAGAGAGTCAACATGAATTTGATCCTGTGTACCAGCAAACAATAAAGATAAATCAATTAAGGGGGGATTTTACATGGAACTTTGACGTACTGTAGGTAATAAAAGAAATGGCAAGAAATAACATTTTGATTGGTGACATAAATTCCTTGATAGGTTTGGATAGCATGGGTTACGAAGAGATGTGTATTTGTGACTTGGACTGCAAGATTTGTAACACAGTATCTCGGTGCATATTTTGTGATTATTATATTTACGTATTTATTTGCACTTTTGGCTGCAAGATTTGAAATACACAGTATTTCAATACATATTGTGTGATTATTAATTTTATTTATTTGCATCTTATTCATTTGCATCTGACTGCAAGATCTGTAACATAGTATATTTTAAAAAATAAGACTATTTCACCATTGCATTTGCAATAACTATTGTTATAACATAACATTGTGATTGTGTTAGCTTCACAATGTTCCCTTCCTATGTGTGCTTTGTGAAATTCTGCCTTTTGTCTGATGTTAAATATGATGTGCAATAAATCAAATGTTTGAAGTCATAAATTGGTTTGTTGTTAACGGTTGTGACTATCTTTGTTTCCATATAGTGTTTTCATTTGTATAACAATTAAAGGACCCTTGTACATGCATCTGGCTAGATTGGGCATATGGTGCTATCCACATATTTTTTTTTACTGTTACATATCCCTTGCAGGATGTTGCAGTCACGACCGGCATTTTTCAGCTGCTGTTAATGCACTAGGCAAGTTTTTACATTCAGTAGTTTGCCATTGCTTTCTGAACGACCGGCTCCCATACCAACACGTTATAACACAACGCAACGCAGTCTGCTGCACAAATTGGTCGCAGCTGCGTTTCAAACACCTGGTAAGCAGCTCACAAACCGTTTTCACAAGCCTTTGGCCATGGAGACCGGTTTCACATATTATTTATAGACTAATCAGCATCTGAATGTAATGTTTTCACTATTATGCCAGCCACCTTTACCACTCAAGACACTTTCTGGTTTCATATAGTATATAGACTAATCAGCATCTGAATGTGATATTTTCACTATTATGCCAGCCACCTTTATCACTCAAGACACTTCCTGGTTTCATATAGTTTATAGACTAATCAGCATCTGAAAGTGATATTTTCACTATTATGCCAGCCACCTTTACCACTCAAGACACTTCCTGGTTTTATATCATTTACAGACTAATAAGCATCTGAATGTGATGTTTTCACTATTATGCCAGCCACCTTTACCACTCAAGACACTTCCTGGTTTCATATAGTTTATAGACTAATCACCATCTGAAAGTGATGTTTTCACTATTATGCCAGCCACCTTTACCACTCAAGACACTTCCTGGTTTCATATAGTTTATAGACTAATCAGCATCTGAAAGTGATGTTTTCACTATTATGCCAGCCACCTTTACCACTCAAGACACTTCCTGGTTTCATATAGTTTATAGACTAATCAGCATCTGAATATAATGTTTTCACTATTATGCCAGCCACCTTTACCACTCAAGACACTTCCTGGTTTCATATAGTTTATAGACTAATCAGCATCTGAAAGTGATGTTTTCACTATTATGCCAGCCACCTTTACCACTCAAGATACTTCCTGGTTTCATATAGTTTATAGATGTGTATAAGAGACAGTTTATAGACTAATCAGCATCTGAATGTGATATTTTCACTATTATGCCAGCCACCATTACCACTCAAGACACTTTCTGGTTTTATATCATTTATAGACTAATCAGCATCTGAATGTGATGTTTTCATTATTATGCCAGCCACCTTTACCACTCAAGACACTTTCTGGTTTTATATTATTTATAGACTAATCAGCATCTGAATGTGATGTTTTCACTATTATGCGAGCCACCTTTACCACTCAAGACATGCTGACGAGGGTGAGGACGGGCAGACTTCGTGCGGAGTGGCTTGCTTCGCTTCGGAGGTCACGGGTGACAAGCATCGCCTGGATCTTTTCTCCGGGGCATGCCGGTGTGCTGGGAAATGAACAGGCGGACAGATTGGCTGGCTCTGCAGAACTTGGTGGAGTATTGATACATGACAAGGCAGACGTGGTTGCAGCCTTGTGGGAGCACGTGCACACCTCGGAAGAGCAAATGGATTACCATGGTCTGGCAAGAATGAGACAACGAGGAGTGACGACGGGATCTGGCCGACGCTCAACGCTCAAAAGAAAGGCGAGACGGACTTATAATCAGATTGCTACTGGCACTATTAGTGATGGAACTCTTCGCTGGCTGCTGAGGATGGAGACGGAGCACTTATGGGAATGCCCCGAATGCTGTGATGTCGATTCCTAAATCAATCAATCAAACCACTCAAGACACTTTCTGGTTTCATATAGTTTATAGACTAATCAGCATCTGAATGTGATATTTTCACTATTATGCCAGCCACCTTTATCACTCAAGACACTTCCTTGTTTCATATAGTTTATAGACTAATCAGCATCTGAAAGTGATATTTTCACTATTATGCCAGCCACCTTTATCACTCAAGACACTTCCTGGTTTCATATAGTTTATAGACTAATCAGCATCTGAATGTGATATTTTCACTATTATGCAAGCCACCTTTATCACTCAAGACACTTCCTGGTTTCATATAGTTTATAGACTAATCAGCATCTGAAAGTGATATTTTCACTATTATGCCAGCCACCTTTACCACTCAAGACACTTACTGGTTTTATATCATTTATAGACTAATCAGCATCTGAATGTGATGTTTTCACTATTATGCCAGCCACCTTTACCACTCAAGACACTTTCTGGTTTTATATTAATTATAGACTAATCAGCATCTGAATGTGATGTTTTCACTATTATGCGAGCCACCTTTACCACTCAAGACATGCTGACGAGGGTGAGGACAGGCAGACTTCGTGCGGAGTGACTTGCTTCGCTTCGGAGGTCACGGGTGACAAGCATCGCCTGGATCTTTTCTCCGGGGCATGCCGGTGTGCTGGGAAATGAACAGGCGGACAGATTGGCTGGCTCTGCAGAACTTGGTGGAGTATTGATACATGACAAGGCAGACGTGGTTGCAGCCTTGTGGGAGTACGTGCACACCTCGGAGGAGCAAATGGATTACCATGGTCTGGCAAGAATGAGACAACGTGGAGTGACGAAGGGATCTGGCCGACGCTCAACGCTCAAAAGAAAGGCGAGACGGACTTATAATCAGATTGCTACTGGCACTATTAGTGTTGAAACTCTTCGCTGGCTGCTGAGGATGGGGACGGAGCACTTATGGGAATGCCCCAAATGCTGTGATGTCGATTCCTAAATCAATCAATCAAACCACTCAAGACACTTTCTGGTTTCATATAGTTTATAGACTAATCAGCATCTGAATGTGATATTTTCACTATTATGCCAGCCACCTTTATCACTCAAGACACTTCCTTGTTTCATATAGTTTATAGACTAATCAGCATCTGAAAGTGATATTTTCACTATTATGCCAGCCACCTTTACCACTCAAGACACTTACTGGTTTTATATCATTTATAGACTAATCAGCATCTGAAAGTGATGTTTTCACTATTATGCCAGCCACCTTTACCACTCAAGACACTTCCTGGTTTCATATAGTTTATAGACTAATCAGCATCTGAAAGTGATGTTTTCACTATTATGCCAGCCACCTTTACCACTCAAGACACTTCCTGGTTTCATATAGTTTATAGACTAATCAGCATCTGAATATAATGTTTTCACTATTATGCCAGCCACCTTTACCACTCAAGACACTTCCTGGTTTCATATAGTTTATAGACTAATCAGCATCTGAAAGTGATGTTTTCACTATTATGCCAGCCACCTTTACCACTCAAGATACTTCCTGGTTTCATATAGTTTATAGACTAATCAGCATCTGAATATAATGTTTTCACTATTATGCCAGCCACCTTTACCACTCAAGACACTTCCTGGTTTCATATAGTTTATAGACTAATCAGCATCTGAAAGTGATGTTTTCACTATTATGCCAGCCACCTTTACCACTCAAGATACTTCCTGGTTTCATATAGTTTATAGACTAATCAGCATCTGAATATAATGTTTTCACTATTATGCCAGCCACCTTTACCACTCAAGACACTTCCTGGTTTCATATAGTTTATAGACTAATCAGCATCTGAAAGTGATGTTTTCACTATTATGCCAGCCACCTTTACCACTGAAGACACTTCCTGGTTTCATATAGTTTATAGACTAATCAGCATCTGAATGTGATATTTTCACTATTATGCCAGCCACCATTACCACTCAAGACACTTTCTGGTTTTATATCATTTATAGACTAATCAGCATCTGAATGTGATGTTTTCATTATTATGTCAGCCACCTTTACCACTCAAGACACTTTCTGGTTTTATATCATTTATAGACTAATCTGCATCTGAATGTGATGTTTTCACTATTATGCGAGCCACCTTAACCACTCAAGACATGCTGACGAGGGTGAGGACAGGCAGACTTCGTGCGGAGTGGCTTGCTTCGCTTCGGAGGTCACGGGTGACAAGCATCGCCTGGATCTTTTCTCCGGGGCATGCCGGTGTGCTGGGAAATGAACAGGCGGACAGATTGGCTGGCTCTGCAGAACTTGGTGGAGTATTGATACATGACAAGGCAGACGTGGTTGCAGCCTTGTGGGAGCACGTGCACACCTCGGAGGAGCAAATGGATTACCATGGTCTGGCAAGAATGAGACAACGAGGAGTGACGAATGTCTCAACATGCTTTCAACCGCCAAAGCGTTAAAACTCGAATATGTAATAAAAAGTCGCTCACCTTGAAGACTGGTGCAATTTGAGATAAAATCCTTTTAATTTCAGATTTCTCTTCCAGAAAATATATATAACACTTTTGTACAATGTAACGGGCCCCTGACCCGGGGACGGGACGTTACAATTTAATACAAACTCAGCGGGTCATAATCTTCTGTAATTGCTCAGTCTCTCAGTGACTATCGCGAATCATTACCAAACTCGTCGTCTATAATTTATGCATGTCCCGGTCCACGGTGTTATGAATGCTATATAAACAGGCGATCTCTTCTGTCAGTAAATATGAATGGCCTAAATGATCAAACCTTTTATCACGAAACTCCACAGAAAACACAGCTGATTTTATGTCCTTTCTCGAAGTGAACTCTGTTGCTGTCCTGACGATGCTTACGTTGTCCTTAGTTTTCCCTAGTGGTCAAGTCATTCTATTGTTAGACTGGGAATCTCCTAATTCCCATTATGTGGTGCGTGTGAGCGTGACCACTATGTGGCATAATTCCCCCTCCCAGAAAAAAAAATGCTATGTCATTTTTTCCTTTCATAATCATCATATATGATACTTACAACTGTAACCATAATTTTCTTTTACCCACCACCACATAGTTCTAGGATTTACCACATCATTAACCCTCAAAAAAATTATAAATGCAACATAACGGGCACGCCCACCTGTCCGATCCCTACGTCGAACGTCGTGTGACTGATCCTATGGAATCAGTTCAACTAATAACTGAATATTAGTCCCTACCTTGTCCTAATGACAAGTGTGTCCTAACTCTAGGTATTACCATGAGTTTCGGACGAGGGTAATAATGCAGATTTCCCAGTCACCATGTTAGTCGTAGTCGTTACTTGTTGTCGTATGACAATATTAATGGGTAGGGTGCTTGTCTGTGCTTCCACCTTAACTTTTTCCCGATATTTTCCTTTGGGATTTGGATTGTCACTTGGTCATATTTAGCTCCTGTACTGATTCATAAGCATACAGCATAACATGACACATACCCTTCGGACCCAACATTTCTCATTAACTAATATAAATGCTAAATAAATCAAATATAGTCATTCACAATTACAACTTTATACTCAAGTGTTTCTGAGTTCTTTCCAATCGGAAGTCCTTGTCTCTGTTAATAACTTTCATCCTTGCCTTGGCTCTGTTTTGAACACATATCAGATACAAATGTACCTTATTTATAATATTTAATCAAATAACCTATCTTAACATGTTGGTTATTGTTATCTTGACCCACTAATAAGGCTTATAATATGTAATCAACTCAATATATATCTGAATCTTGAACTTAATACAACAAGAACTATAACTCTGATTCAACTCTAAAAAATGAACAAGAAAATCTGCCATTCTATAATCGACTCAGAATGTCAGCAAGATTATTATCTTTTCCAGGAATATGACAAATATCAAATTCATAATCCTGTAATAATAATGACCATCTATGTATTCTAGAATTCTTTGGATGACCCGATTTGAAAATTTGTAGCGGTTTGTTATCCGAAAGAACTAGAAATTTCCTACCTAGTAAGTATCTAGAGAACTTTTCAATACTTTCAATTAAAGCTAAAGCCTCTAGTTCAGTAACAGCATAATTTCTTTGAGTTTCAGATAGCTTTTTACTGAAATAAAGAATAGGATGTAGTACAGCTGAAATAGCATGTAAACTAGCATCCGTTTGTAAAACAACATCTTTTGAAATATCAGGTAATTTCAAAATAGGATATGTACTAAATAGAGTTTTTATTTGTTGTAACAATTTCTCATGATCCTCTGTCCAAACTATCTTTATAGGTCTGTAATACAGATATAGACATGTGAAAAATCATACATTTCAAAGATTTATGACTTTCTAAGAAAATAATTCAGAATTATATTCTAATATTATGACTCAACAAGAATAAATCCTTACACCAATTCATCATCATGAACTATTAAGTTCCTCCAATAACAATATAGTTACTAACAATTATCTTACGAATAGAGAACTAAAATATTTTCACACACCTAAGTGTGGAGATATGAGATAGTGTGAACACTTTGAACAAATATAGATTTATTTCTAAGAAATTTGGAATTCTAAGTAATAAGACTGTAAATGTGTCTGTAATGTATTTTTGTGTTAATATGAACCTAACACTTTCATCCCATTTTATTTTTCTTTTATTCTTCTCTTTTATTCTATTTCTTTCTCTCTTTCTTTCTTTCATACTTATGGTGTTTCCGTACTGAACGTATGTTAATATTTGTATTTTTCAACTTTGTTAAATTGAACACTGTCATAACTTTCATTCGTATATATAACGACAATACAGTATATTTGATTAATTTGTAGCAGAAACAAGCCAAGCAAATAAAGTATGCATTAATTAATGCATTGTAATTTTGTTTGTTATCATTGACTTGTGTGTAAATTTTCTTGAGTGATTGAATGACTGTATTTTTATTCGCAATATCATCAATATACGCCTTTGTTTGTGAGACTGTAACCTGAGATAAGGTCAATTTAAGCCAACTCAACATGTTTGTCATAAATATGGTTACAACATCCCATTTCATCTGTTGTTTGTAACTATTGTGTTTAACTTTTGTTCTATTTTTGTGTGCCACACTGTTGTTATTACCAGTCAGTTGAACTTTTAATGAATGTGTAATTCCTTCTTCTTGTGATATGTAGGTTTGTGTTGTTGTGAGTATCCCATCAGGTTTGCGTTCTATAGTTTGAGCATAATCTTTGACATCAGCGATGTTACCAATTATCAACCCAGCACATGGGTTTGGTAGTACTGCTGCGCACACTCGACCTTTATAGTATGGGCATTTTATGTTGACCCATGCAGTTTTGTACATTTCTATTGTACCCCCAAATGTCCTGCACTCAATACTTTTACCTGTATAATCACTTTCTCTTATGAGTTTGTGATTAACACCTGTAATATCGGACCCTGTGTCTCTAAAACAGGTTGTTGGTAAACCATTCACCAACGCTTGATGTATCGTCAGAGTACCTTGACGAGTGTATGCTGCATTTGCTTCGTGAATATGTCTCTTATTGGCTGATGTAAGGTCATTACTATTATGACCTTCTTTACTAGTTTTGTTATTGTATGACTCTATAATGGCTGCGTGTGTCCTCTAAATCATCTGAATCGCTACTACAGCTAGACAACACATATGCGATACTCGCTTCCTTCCAGGAATTTCTCATTGGACAAGACCTGCTTGTGTGTCCATATGCCCTACATGAGAAACATTTAATGCTTCTTTTAAACGAGTCATACTTACTTCTCTTCTTATTAATAATGTCCTTCATATATGCGGTATAACCTGGATGTTTATCACACATCTCTAAATTTCCATGCGATAATCTACAATACTGACATCTGTTGAATTGGCCTTTCCTTGGTCTATCACCTTCTCTATTGTAAGGACTCTTTCTATTAGTACTATTACCAAACTTTCTAAACTTACTGTTTCCTCTTTGAAATTTTGCACTTGCTCCTATCACTAATTCAGGTTGTGTACAGTTAGCAAAAATATCCCTATGTGCATTGAAATAAGATTCACCCTTAGTTTCCATTTCACTTAAACTTTTACATTTGTTTTCCATAAGAAATACTGACATAGGTTCTGGTATTGCAGATAACATTCTATCTCTGATAATTAAGTCTCTCACTTTCTCATAACTATCATTAATATCCGCAGCCTTACACCACTTATCAAAACTAGAAGACATTTCCGAAGCGAAATCCAGGAATGTTTGATTCGATTTTGGTGTAAGTGTTTTAAACTTAGTCCGTAAACCAGATTCATCCAAAGAAAAATGTGATAGCACCCGATCGCGCATATATTTGTAGTTCGTACGTAACTCCTCAGGAATTAACTCAATCACTTTCAATGGCTCTAACGCCAGGTGACGGTGAAACAGAATTGGTACGTCCTTCTCCAGAACTTTGTAGTGCTTTACTAGCACTTCGAAATTCGTTATCCAAGAACTAACCGAATCACCTTGTTGAAAATTCCTGAATAAACCCTGGTACTTTTTCACAGGATCGTTCTGCTTAGCCAGAATTTTCTCTCGTTCGATTTCAGCTCCCCGTTCCATCTCAAGCGTCTTCACCCTTAGGTTACTTTCAATCTCCTTGTCCCTCCAGAGTGTTTCTGTAGCAAGTCTTTCCCTATCAAAAGCCAATTGTTTCTCTTTAAGTTCTGCTTCAGCAACAATTTGTTTCATCTTCATATCTGCCTCTGTAGCCATCTGTTTCTCCTTTATTTGCATCTCTATCCTTAACTTCTCTTTTTCCGCATTTAATTCTTTTTCTTTAGACTCCATTCGTTCACGTTCCAAAATTATCTCACTTTGTCTGATCGCTATCTCTTTTTCTTTCAGTTCTCTCTCAAGTTGTTTCGCTTGCTTTTCTGATGCCAGTCTTTCTTGTCTTTCCTCCTTCTCACGTGTGGCTTGAAGTTGTCTTTCCTCCTTGTCACGTTTCTGTTGTTCACTGAACTCAAGCTTTGCCCAATTTCGAAGCTCAGCACCAGTTAGACCAGACTTCTCACCCATTTCAAAGAAATATTGCAGCGTAGACATCTTCTCTTCTTTTCCCACCTGTAAAATGCTATCTGGCTGAAATAAATATAGTAGTAGGTAAGAGAAGAAAAGAATCGACAAGAATTGTGATATTGTCTCAACTCACTATCACTTAGATAGTAAGGTAAATCTCGTATCACCGTTGAGAAAATATAGACTCAATTAAATTTGTAGTGTAAATTCGAACACAACAAAAGAATCAGCCAAATATATCTATAATGAACGAAACATATCTAAATTATAAAATAAATATAAAGAAATATGTCTAATATACAATATGTGTGACGCAAGACAACTAATAATCATAAGCGACGATCGACGACTGACGTAAATACATATTACTGTTTACAAACGATAACAAAATTTTATCCCCATTTTTGACGGATAATGTTCGTACTATACTACTAAAGTAAAGACGAGACTATAATATTGTGGTGACGCCTGCAAGATCAAAACCAAACAAAATTAATTCGTAATGACCTGGCGCTTGTCAACCCACAAATCACTTCATGAACTAATCAAGATATCAGATATCATTAGCTCATCAAGGCCTTCTAACCACCCGCAAATAAAATAAATAGCCTTATTATGAGTCAACATAACATTAATCAACAATGAATAACAATTACTGGCCTTTTTCCGGCTCTCTTGTACATAGATAACCGAGTAGAGTTCCTGTCGTTCAAAAATTTTGACATAGAATTGTGTCGATCAGTTCATTAAGAAATTGATCCGTGGTCACCACTCGAGTATTGGTATGTTTGTTGATTTATAACCGAGAAGCTGTGCCCACAATAGACTGTTGCTCCTGGCCAGGGTGACCAGATCGCCGTGATCAAAAGAAGCCAAGTCACGAAATAAAAAAGCCAAAATAAAGCCAAACATTGCCTAGTAAAAAGATATATTAAAAATATACTTATATCACATGAAGACCTCTTCTTCAAATAAGTATTCCTCTTCATTGTTGAAATTCAGTACAGGATTCATTAGAATATACTATTCCAGCTTTGAAATCATTCAACATTTTGGATGAAGGTACAAATTCATTACAGCACTTGTTTGAAGATAATGGTTCTGCTCTAATTCTAATAATTGCTTCTAAGAAACACAGCTGAAGTCTATTCCTTGCTTTGGTTTTTATGCATGTTAAAAGAGAGAACATCCTCTCCACTGCGGTATTGCTAATAAGTGTTATTAAGCAAGTAAGAACAAAAGAAGCAAGCTCTTTAAATTGGGGATGTTTCATGACTCCTTGCCAGAACTGCTCTGCATTTTTAGGCAGTCCATTTTCTTTAAATTGTTCTTCTTCCTTCCAATCTATAAAATTTTCTGTATTGTTCTTCAATAATAGTGTGGTTTTCTTCAGCCAAATTCAAAAAGGGCAATTTCGAAAATAGTGGTCTAGAAGCCTGGTTTAAGGTTATTCCAGGGTTAAAATTGGTTAGATCTTTAAATATATTTCTTGCTGAAGGAAGCCGCTTTCTAACTTGATAAAGTGCTTCTTCTCGCACTGATAAGCATCTTTCTTTGAGATCTAAGACCTCTTGTTGGCAATTAATTTTTGTATCAGAACTTTTCTGAATGTAGTTATCACACTCTGACAGGAATTTGATGCCAAAATCAACATTAGAAACATCTTTTTTCTTATTATTGGTATCATAAGTCCTACTATTACGACGCTTATAATGCAAAAATAGTTATTCATGTAATTCGTGAGGATCTGCCTTACTTTTCTGAAAAAAGGCTATTTAACCTTTCGAATTCCTGCATAATAGGGGTTGCGAAATGAAAATAAAGGTAGTGTCTTTGATCTAGAAGCATTTCCTTTATAAGTCGTGACTTAAATTTAGTGTAATAATTTGCTAATTCAGCAGAAATAAAATAAGCCTTGAGTTCTTCCCAATTTATTAGAATGTTGAACATTACTTTTCCCCGGACAATCCAGCGAATAGAAGAAATTATCTCAAAGGAAGTGATGCAGTTCTAGCTTGCTGAAATTCTGTCGATGAGTTCATAATTTTGAATAAATCTTTAAATGCTTCTCGTCTTAGATTGCTATGTCTAAACCAATTTGGTATTTCTGTCAGCAAAAGTCCAATGTTTTAAGGTAGTTTTGACACTGTATATTTGATGCACAATGCTAATGAATGGCAAACACACTTATACTGAACACATGAAGGAGATACATCTGTCATTCTGGACCAAACTGAATTGTTGCATCCAACCATACTGGAAGCACCATCGGATGCAAAACCAATGCAATTTTTTAATGATTGATTACATTTTTCAATTTCATCCTAATTTTCAGCTAATTTAACTTTGTCATCAATTTTCTTGCTTATTGTCACCACTGAAAGTGTTTTTTGTGAAGAAGATGGCGCGCTCCGCTTGTGTTTTTCTGTTGTTGCATGATTTGCGAGATTTGAAAATCTTGGAACAATATTACAATGGCACAGTTTGCAATATGCCTGTTCAGAACCGTCAGTGGATTTCTTGAGCCACACAAATGTCTTTTCCCATTGATCATATATTTCCGATTAGTATCATAAGATGGTTTCCACTTTGGCATGATAATAGGTTCAGTCAATAACATTAATAAGAAATACTTGCGAGTTGCGACTCGCGATTGCTATGAAGGTATAATTAATTTGAAAACTTAACTACTAAACAGTAAGCTGCGCAGTGCTTCAGTGCGCATAGAACATGGCCAGATAAGCTTATCATTTTGCATTTGTTTTTGCTTAAAAATAGTAACACAAGACAACAATTAACTGTAAAAATTCAAAAAAGAGGCATATACCATTACAAATTGTTAACAAGCCAAAAGAAAGCCAAAAAAGCCAAACTGATTTTCTGACGCCAAACCTGTTTTTAAAAAGCCAAATTTGTCAAATTTGGCTTTAAAAAGCCAATCTGGCCACCCTGCTCCTGGCTTGAACGATAGTACAATTAACTTGTACTTTCACCCTGGACTCAGGAAGTCCGTAACCAACCCATAACACGTAGTTGGCTGTGGTGTAACGACGACGTTTGAGTTATAGTAGCTGTGGGTATGGAATGCTTGATGCCCACAATGAAGTATAATTACATCCGTGTCGCACAGTTCAGCGTGAAGACGAATGGTATCACACTCAATAAAAAATGTCACTCCGTGTAGCGCTCTGACGTGAATGTGTAGTGTCCTAGTATCCTGTCACGGTGCCGTGTGCAGAGGTGTAATGACGATGAGGTGTATCCATATATGTTCGTTGCGTTCACAGTTCTGAAGTGTCCGGTATGTGAATAACGATGTTGTAATGTTCGACATTCCGTGTAGAAATTTCGTATGCGTTGATATTACAAGAGACGTGTCAATCCACAATCATGAAATGGTGTCGTTAGACGAACGAAGTGTTATTTCCATGTCCGTAAATGAGCTCAACGGTGTCCTAGTGAGGATCGCTAACATTGGAACAATGTCCATAAATAATTGAGTCACTTGATACATCCATAAGTGTCTCTATATATTCCTGATAATGGCATCGTAAATGTGTAGAAGTTGGTGAAGTCGTATAAATGCCGTGTGGAGGTAAGTGTCCTGTTGTCTGTGTATCTATATGTGGCGTTGTCTTAATGACCTGGTATCAGAGTGGTAGTGTAGGACTAAATGCAATAAGTCCCGACGTACTATATCGTGTGCAGAGTTCCACCTATATTTCCTTCAGACTCTTGGTGGAGGGAAGTGTAGGTACTCCCGATAATGTATAATGTACCTTCATAGTTACATCCGATATAGATAAATGTAAAATAGTTAATGTCCCCCAGAAGAATAATGAATGTTCCTTGTGTCGATAGTGTAAATTTGGCAGAGTGTCGGCAGCCAATAATAATAATCTTATGGCGGTATCATTCTTCTCGCCAAGTGTATCTTGATTGTGTGGTATATTACTGTTCAAGCGTTGTGCAGTGTGCTGTGTCAACTGCTTGTCTAGTCTGTGTAAGGAATCTGGGTCAACTATGTCTAATTCCAAGACATATCTAGTTCCGTCCTGGTTACAAATTTGGTACTAGTAAGTGTAGTATGTCTCCTGATAGCGGACATCGACACTGATAATGTGTTCCATTGTCATTTAGATATGTGGAATAGTATAGGTTTAATCTCTTAAGTTGTGTGTGGCGAATGACATCCACTTAATATCGACAAATATTAAATACTTGCAGTCTGTAACTGATCTTTACACGAGCTGCAATTTCGGCTTCCGCTGAGTTTAGAATGGTGCGCGTCGTTTGCACTTTAACTTGATGTGCAATTATTTATATTTAAAACGACATACATAACTCGGAAGGTTAAAATAATGTCTTACTTTGTGTACAAACGATAATGTGCAATGTACAATGTATCGTTTTTCTCTGGCAGCGTAATAAAGCTTACATTAACTCAGCCGCCATGTTGTCGCATTCTGTGTACTCCTGATGTCTTATCGTGCAAAGGAATTTATCATCGTGGCGCGCATTATTTGTATATTTACTTCTGATATGGCGGGAATCAATCGTCGCTTGTTTGCATTACGCCATTGTTTCCTCGGATCGAAGTCCCCACGTGTCTCAACATGCTTTCAACCGCCAGAGCGTTAAAACTCGAATATGTAATAAAAAGTCGCTCACCTTGAAGACTGGTGCAATTTGAGATAAAATCCTTTTAATTTCAGATTTCTCTTCCAGAAAATATATATAACACTTTTGTACAATGTAACGGGCCCCTGACCCGGGGACGGGACGTTACAATTTAATACAAACTCAGCGGGTCATAATCTTCTGTAATTGCTCAGTCTCTCAGTGACTATCGCGAATCATTACCAAACTCGTCGTCTATAATTTATGCATGTCCCGGTCCACGGTGTTATGAATGCTATATAAACAGGCGATCTCTTCTGTCAGTAAATATGAATGGCCTAAATGATCAAACCTTTTATCACGAAACTCCACAGAAAACACAGCTGATTTTATGTCCTTTCTCGAAGTGAACTCTGTTGCTGTCCTGACGATGCTTACGTTGTCCTTAGTTTTCCCTAGTGGTCAAGTCATTCTATTGTTAGACTGGGAATCTCCTAATTCCCATTATGTGGTGCGTGTGAGCGTGACCACTATGTGGCATAATTCCCCCTCCCAGAAAAAAAAATGCTATGTCATTTTTTCCTTTCATAATCATCATATATGATACTTACAACTGTAACCATAATTTTCTTTTACCCACCACCACATAGTTCTAGGATTTACCACATCATTAACCCTCAAAAAAATTATAAATGCAACATAACGGGCACGCCCACCTGTCCGATCCCTACGTCGAACGTCGTGTGACTGATCCTATGGAATCAGTTCAACTAATAACTGAATATTAGTCCCTACCTTGTCCTAATGACAAGTGTGTCCTAACTCTAGGTATTACCATGAGTTTCGGACGAGGGTAATAATGCAGATTTCCCAGTCACCATGTTAGTCGTAGTCGTTACTTGTTGTCGTATGACAATATTAATGGGTAGGGTGCTTGTCTGTGCTTCCACCTTAACTTTTTCCCGATATTTTCCTTTGGGATTTGGATTGTCACTTGGTCATATTTAGCTCCTGTACTGATTCATAAGCATACAGCATAACATGACACATACCCTTCGGACCCAACATTTCTCATTAACTAATATAAATGCTAAATAAATCAAATATAGTCATTCACAATTACAACTTTATACTCAAGTGTTTCTGAGTTCTTTCCAATCGGAAGTCCTTGTCTCTGTTAATAACTTTCATCCTTGCCTTGGCTCTGTTTTGAACACATATCAGATACAAATGTACCTTATTTATAATATTTAATCAAATAACCTATCTTAACATGTTGGTTATTGTTATCTTGACCCACTAATAAGGCTTATAATATGTAATCAACTCAATATATATCTGAACTTTGAACTTAATACAACAAGAACTATAACTCTGATTCAACTCTAAAAAATGAACAAGAAAATCTGCCATTCTATAATCGACTCAGAATGTCAGCAAGATTATTATCTTTTCCAGGAATATGACAAATATCAAATTCATAATCCTGTAATAATAATGACCATCTATGTATTCTAGAATTCTTTGGATGACCCGATTTGAAAATTTGTAGCGGTTTGTTATCCGAAAGAACTAGAAATTTCCTACCTAGTAAGTATCTAGAGAACTTTTCAATACTTTCAATTAAAGCTAAAGCCTCTAGTTCAGTAACAGCATAATTTCTTTGAGTTTCAGATAGCTTTTTACTGAAATAAAGAATAGGATGTAGTACAGCTGAAATAGCATGTAAACTAGCATCCGTTTGTAAAACAACATCTTTTGAAATATCAGGTAATTTCAAAATAGGATATGTACTAAATAGAGTTTTTATTTGTTGTAACAATTTCTCATGATCCTCTGTCCAAACTATCTTTATAGGTCTGTAATACAGATATAGACATGTGAAAAATCATACATTTCAAAGATTTATGACTTTCTAAGAAAATAATTCAGAATTATATTCTAATATTATGACTCAACAAGAATAAATCCTTACACCAATTCATCATCATGAACTATTAAGTTCCTCCAATAACAATATAGTTACTAACAATTATCTTACGAATAGAGAACTAAAATATTTTCACACACCTAAGTGTGGAGATATGAGATAGTGTGAACACTTTGAACAAATATAGATTTATTTCTAAGAAATTTGGAATTCTAAGTAATAAGACTGTAAATGTGTCTGTAATGTATTTTTGTGTTAATATGAACCTAACACTTTCATCCCATTTTATTTTTCTTTTATTCTTCTCTTTTATTCTATTTCTTTCTCTCTTTCTTTCTTTCATACTTATGGTGTTTCCGTACTGAACGTATGTTAATATTTGTATTTTTCAACTTTGTTAAATTGAACACTGTCATAACTTTCATTCGTATATATAACGACAATACAGTATATTTGATTAATTTGTAGCAGAAACAAGCCAAGCAAATAAAGTATGCATTAATTAATGCATTGTAATTTTGTTTGTTATCATTGACTTGTGTGTAAATTTTCTTGAGTGATTGAATGACTGTATTTTTATTCGCAATATCATCAATATACGCCTTTGTTTGTGAGACTGTAACCTGAGATAAGGTCAATTTAAGCCAACTCAACATGTTTGTCATAAATATGGTTACAACATCCCATTTCATCTGTTGTTTGTAACTATTGTGTTTAACTTTTGTTCTATTTTTGTGTGCCACACTGTTGTTATTACCAGTCAGTTGAACTTTTAATGAATGTGTAATTCCTTCTTCTTGTGATATGTAGGTTTGTGTTGTTGTGAGTATCCCATCAGGTTTGCGTTCTATAGTTTGAGCATAATCTTTGACATCAGCGATGTTACCAATTATCAACCCAGCACATGGGTTTGGTAGTACTGCTGCGCACACTCGACCTTTATAGTATGGGCATTTTATGTTGACCCATGCAGTTTTGTACATTTCTATTGTACCCCCAAATGTCCTGCACTCAATACTTTTACCTGTATAATCACTTTCTCTTATGAGTTTGTGATTAACACCTGTAATATCGGACCCTGTGTCTCTAAAACAGGTTGTTGGTAAACCATTCACCAACGCTTGATGTATCGTCAGAGTACCTTGACGAGTGTATGCTGCATTTGCTTCGTGAATATGTCTCTTATTGGCTGATGTAAGGTCATTACTATTATGACCTTCTTTACTAGTTTTGTTATTGTATGACTCTATAATGGCTGCGTGTGTCCTCTAAATCATCTGAATCGCTACTACAGCTAGACAACACATATGCGATACTCGCTTCCTTCCAGGAATTTCTCATTGGACAAGACCTGCTTGTGTGTCCATATGCCCTACATGAGAAACATTTAATGCTTCTTTTAAACGAGTCATACTTACTTCTCTTCTTATTAATAATGTCCTTCATATATGCGGTATAACCTGGATGTTTATCACACATCTCTAAATTTCCATGCGATAATCTACAATACTGACATCTGTTGAATTGGCCTTTCCTTGGTCTATCACCTTCTCTATTGTAAGGACTCTTTCTATTAGTACTATTACCAAACTTTCTAAACTTACTGTTTCCTCTTTGAAATTTTGCACTTGCTCCTATCACTAATTCAGGTTGTGTACAGTTAGCAAAAATATCCCTATGTGCATTGAAATAAGATTCACCCTTAGTTTCCATTTCACTTAAACTTTTACATTTGTTTTCCATAAGAAATACTGACATAGGTTCTGGTATTGCAGATAACATTCTATCTCTGATAATTAAGTCTCTCACTTTCTCATAACTATCATTAATATCCGCAGCCTTACACCACTTATCAAAACTAGAAGACATTTCCGAAGCGAAATCCAGGAATGTTTGATTCGATTTTGGTGTAAGTGTTTTAAACTTAGTCCGTAAACCAGATTCATCCAAAGAAAAATGTGATAGCACCCGATCGCGCATATATTTGTAGTTCGTACGTAACTCCTCAGGAATTAACTCAATCACTTTCAATGGCTCTAACGCCAGGTGACGGTGAAACAGAATTGGTACGTCCTTCTCCAGAACTTTGTAGTGCTTTACTAGCACTTCGAAATTCGTTATCCAAGAACTAACCGAATCACCTTGTTGAAAATTCCTGAATAAACCCTGGTACTTTTTCACAGGATCGTTCTGCTTAGCCAGAATTTTCTCTCGTTCGATTTCAGCTCCCCGTTCCATCTCAAGCGTCTTCACCCTTAGGTTACTTTCAATCTCCTTGTCCCTCCAGAGTGTTTCTGTAGCAAGTCTTTCCCTATCAAAAGCCAATTGTTTCTCTTTAAGTTCTGCTTCAGCAACAATTTGTTTCATCTTCATATCTGCCTCTGTAGCCATCTGTTTCTCCTTTATTTGCATCTCTATCCTTAACTTCTCTTTTTCCGCATTTAATTCTTTTTCTTTAGACTCCATTCGTTCACGTTCCAAAATTATCTCACTTTGTCTGATCGCTATCTCTTTTTCTTTCAGTTCTCTCTCAAGTTGTTTCGCTTGCTTTTCTGATGCCAGTCTTTCTTGTCTTTCCTCCTTCTCACGTGTGGCTTGAAGTTGTCTTTCCTCCTTGTCACGTTTCTGTTGTTCACTGAACTCAAGCTTTGCCCAATTTCGAAGCTCAGCACCAGTTAGACCAGACTTCTCACCCATTTCAAAGAAATATTGCAGCGTAGACATCTTCTCTTCTTTTCCCACCTGTAAAATGCTATCTGGCTGAAATAAATATAGTAGTAGGTAAGAGAAGAAAAGAATCGACAAGAATTGTGATATTGTCTCAACTCACTATCACTTAGATAGTAAGGTAAATCTCGTATCACCGTTGAGAAAATATAGACTCAATTAAATTTGTAGTGTAAATTCGAACACAACAAAAGAATCAGCCAAATATATCTATAATGAACGAAACATATCTAAATTATAAAATAAATATAAAGAAATATGTCTAATATACAATATGTGTGACGCAAGACAACTAATAATCATAAGCGACGATCGACGACTGACGTAAATACATATTACTGTTTACAAACGATAACAAAATTTTATCCCCATTTTTGACGGATAATGTTCGTACTATACTACTAAAGTAAAGACGAGACTATAATATTGTGGTGACGCCTGCAAGATCAAAACCAAACAAAATTAATTCGTAATGACCTGGCGCTTGTCAACCCACAAATCACTTCATGAACTAATCAAGATATCAGATATCATTAGCTCATCAAGGCCTTCTAACCACCCGCAAATAAAATAAATAGCCTTATTATGAGTCAACATAACATTAATCAACAATGAATAACAATTACTGGCCTTTTTCCGGCTCTCTTGTACATAGATAACCGAGTAGAGTTCCTGTCGTTCAAAAATTTTGACATAGAATTGTGTCGATCAGTTCATTAAGAAATTGATCCATGGTCACCACTCGAGTATTGGTATGTTTGTTGATTTATAACCGAGAAGCTGTGCCCACAATAGACTGTTGCTCCTGGCCAGGGTGACCAGATCGCCGTGATCAAAAGAAGCCAAGTCACGAAATAAAAAAGCCAAAATAAAGCCAAACATTGCCTAGTAAAAAGATATATTAAAAATATACTTATATCACATGAAGACCTCTTCTTCAAATAAGTATTCCTCTTCATTGTTGAAATTCAGTACAGGATTCATTAGAATATACTATTCCAGCTTTGAAATCATTCAACATTTTCTATGAAGGTACAAATTCATTACAGCACTTGTTTGAAGATAATGGTTCTGCTCTAATTCTAATAATTGCTTCTAAGAAACACAGCTGAAGTCTATTCCTTGCTTTGGTTTTTATGCATGTTAAAAGAGAGAACATCCTCTCCACTGCGGTATTGCTAATAAGTGTTATTAAGCAAGTAAGAACAAAAGAAGCAAGCTCTTTAAATTGGGGATGTTTCATGACTCCTTGCCAGAACTGCTCTGCATTTTTAGGCAGTCCATTTTCTTTAAATTGTTCTTCTTCCTTCCAATCTATAAAATTTTCTGTATTGTTCTTCAATAATAGTGTGGTTTTCTTCAGCCAAATTCAAAAAGGGCAATTTCGAAAATAGTGGTCTAGAAGCCTGGTTTAAGGTTATTCCAGGGTTAAAATTGGTTAGATCTTTAAATATATTTCTTGCTGAAGGAAGCCGCTTTCTAACTTGATAAAGTGCTTCTTCTCGCACTGATAAGCATCTTTCTTTGCGATCTAAGACCTCTTGTTGGCAATTAATTTTTGTATCAGAACTTTTCTGAATGTAGTTATCACACTCTGACAGGAATTTGATGCCAAAATCAACATTAGAAACATCTTTTTTCTTATTATTGGTATCATAAGTCCTACTATTACGACGCTTATAATGCAAAAATAGTTATTCATGTAATTCGTGAGGATCTGCCTTACTTTTCTGAAAAAAGGCTATTTAACCTTTCGAATTCCTGCATAATAGGGGTTGCGAAATGAAAATAAAGGTAGTGTCTTTGATCTAGAAGCATTTCCTTTATAAGTCGTGACTTAAATTTAGTGTAATAATTTGCTAATTCAGCAGAAATAAAATAAGCCTTGAGTTCTTCCCAATTTATTAGAATGTTGAACATTACTTTTCCCCGGACAATCCAGCGAATAGAAGAAATTATCTCAAAGGAAGTGATGCAGTTCTAGCTTGCTGAAATTCTGTCGATGAGTTCATAATTTTGAATAAATCTTTAAATGCTTCTCGTCTTAGATTGCTATGTCTAAACCAATTTGGTATTTCTGTCAGCAAAAGTCCAATGTTTTAAGGTAGTTTTGACACTGTATATTTGATGCACAATGCTAATGAATGGCAAACACACTTATACTGAACACATGAAGGAGATACATCTGTCATTCTGGACCAAACTGAATTGTTGCATCCAACCATACTGGAAGCACCATCGGATGCAAAACCAATGCAATTTTTTAATGATTGATTACATTTTTCAATTTCATCCTAATTTTCACTGGTATCATGAAGGCTAATAGACTACAATGGCTGGGGCATATAGAAAGAATGGAAGATAATAGGGAAACAAAACTCGCTTACACTCAGGAAATAAATGACCGTAGACCCCGAGGTAGACCAAGAAGGCGGTGGAGAGATAATATACATACAGACCTACAAGCACTTGGAATCAACGACTGGCAAGAGAAGGTCCACCAGAGAGACGAATGGAGACAGATTGTATTTGCAGCAAAGAACCTCAATGGCTCGGAATGCTGAAGAAGAAGAAGAATCCTAATTTTCAGCTAATTTAACTTTGTCATCAATTTTCTTGCTTATTGTCACCACTGAAAGTGTTTTTTGTGAAGAAGATGGCGCGCTCCGCTTGTGTTTTTCTGTTGTTGCATGATTTGCGAGATTTGAAAATCTTGGAACAATATTACAATGGCACAGTTTGCAATATGCCTGTTCAGAACCGTCAGTGGATTTCTTGAGCCACACAAATGTCTTTTCCCATTGATCATATATTTCCGATTAGTATCATAAGATGGTTTCCACTTTGGCATGATAATAGGTTCAGTCAATAACATTAATAAGAAATACTTGCGAGTTGCGACTCGCGATTGCTATGAAGGTATAATTAATTTGAAAACTTAACTACTAAACAGTAAGCTGCGCAGTGCTTCAGTGCGCATAGAACATGGCCAGATAAGCTTATCATTTTGCATTTGTTTTTGCTTAAAAATAGTAACACAAGACAACAATTAACTGTAAAAATTCAAAAAGAGGCATATACCATTACAAATTGTTAACAAGCCAAAAGAAAGCCAAAAAAGCCAAACTGATTTTCTGACGCCAAACCTGTTTTTAAAAAGCCAAATTTGTCAAATTTGGCTTTAAAAAGCCAACCTGGCCACCCTGCTCCTGGCTTGAACGATAGTACAATTAACTTGTACTTTCACCCTGGACTCAGGAAGTCCGTAACCAACCCATAACACGTAGTTGGCTGTGGTGTAACGACGACGTTTGAGTTATAGTAGCTGTGGGTATGGAATGCTTGATGCCCACAATGAAGTATAATTACATCCGTGTCGCACAGTTCAGCGTGAAGACGAATGGTATCACACTCAATAAAAAATGTCACTCCGTGTAGCGCTCTGACGTGAATGTGTAGTGTCCTAGTATCCTGTCACGGTGCCGTGTGCAGAGGTGTAATGACGATGAGGTGTATCCATATATGTTCGTTGCGTTCACAGTTCTGAAGTGTCCGGTATGTGAATAACGATGTTGTAATGTTCGACATTCCGTGTAGAAATTTCGTATGCGTTGATATTACAAGAGACGTGTCAATCCACAATCATGAAATGGTGTCGTTAGACGAACGAAGTGTTATTTCCATGTCCGTAAATGAGCTCAACGGTGTCCTAGTGAGGATCGCTAACATTGGAACAATGTCCATAAATAATTGAGTCACTTGATACATCCATAAGTGTCTCTATATATTCCTGATAATGGCATCGTAAATGTGTAGAAGTTGGTGAAGTCGTATAAATGCCGTGTGGAGGTAAGTGTCCTGTTGTCTGTGTATCTATATGTGGCGTTGTCTTAATGACCTGGTATCAGAGTGGTAGTGTAGGACTAAATGCAATAAGTCCCGACGTACTATATCGTGTGCAGAGTTCCACCTATATTTCCTTCAGACTCTTGGTGGAGGGAAGTGTAGGTACTCCCGATAATGTATAATGTACCTTCATAGTTACATCCGATATAGATAAATGTAAAATAGTTAATGTCCCCCAGAAGAATAATGAATGTTCCTTGTGTCGATAGTGTAAATTTGGCAGAGTGTCGGCAGCCAATAATAATAATCTTATGGCGGTATCATTCTTCTCGCCAAGTGTATCTTGATTGTGTGGTATATTACTGTTCAAGCGTTGTGCAGTGTGCTGTGTCAACTGCTTGTCTAGTCTGTGTAAGGAATCTGGGTCAACTATGTCTAATTCCAAGACATATCTAGTTCCGTCCTGGTTACAAATTTGGTACTAGTAAGTGTAGTATGTCTCCTGATAGCGGACATCGACACTGATAATGTGTTCCATTGTCATTTAGATATGTGGAATAGTATAGGTTTAATCTCTTAAGTTGTGTGTGGCGAATGACATCCACTTAATATCGACAAATATTAAATACTTGCAGTCTGTAACTGATCTTTACACGAGCTGCAATTTCGGCTTCCGCTGAGTTTAGAATGGTGCGCGTCGTTTGCACTTTAACTTGATGTGCAATTATTTATATTTAAAACGACATACATAACTCGGAAGGTTAAAATAATGTCTTACTTTGTGTACAAACGATAATGTGCAATGTACAATGTATCGTTTTTCTCTGGCAGCGTAATAAAGCTTACATTAACTCAGCCGCCATGTTGTCGCATTCTGTGTACTCCTGATGTCTTATCGTGCAAAGGAATTTATCATCGTGGCGCGCATTATTTGTATATTTACTTCTGATATGGCGGGAATCAATCGTCGCTTGTTTGCATTACGCCATTGTTTCCTCGGATCGAAGTCCCCACGTGTCTCAACATGCTTTCAACCGCCAGAGCGTTAAAACTCGAATATGTAATAAAAAGTCGCTCACCTTGAAGACTGGTGCAATTTGAGATAAAATCCTTTTAATTTCAGATTTCTCTTCCAGAAAATATATATAACACTTTTGTACAATGTAACGGGCCCCTGACCCGGGGACGGGACGTTACAATTTAATACAAACTCAGCGGGTCATAATCTTCTGTAATTGCTCAGTCTCTCAGTGACTATCGCGAATCATTACCAAACTCGTCGTCTATAATTTATGCATGTCCCGGTCCACGGTGTTATGAATGCTATATAAACAGGCGATCTCTTCTGTCAGTAAATATGAATGGCCTAAATGATCAAACCTTTTATCACGAAACTCCACAGAAAACACAGCTGACTTTATGTCCTTTCTCGAAGTGAACTCTGTTGCTGTCCTGACGATGCTAACGTCGTCCTTAGTTTTCCCTAGTGGTCAAGTCATTCTATTGTTAGACTGGGAATCTCCTAATTCGCATTATGTGGTGCGTGTGAGCGTGACCACTATGTGGCAACGAAGGGATCTGGCCGACGCTCAACGCTTAAAAGAAAGGCGAGACGGACTTATAATCAGATTGCTACTGGTACTATTAGTGTTGGAACTCTTCGCTGGCTGCTGAGGATGGGGACGGAGCACTTATGGGAATGCCCCAAATGCTGTGATGTCGATTCCTAAATCAATCAATCAAACCACTCAAGACACTTTATGGTTTCATATAGTTTATAGACTAATCAGCATCTGAATGTGATATTTTCACTATTATGCCAGCCACCTTTATCACTCAAGACACTTCCTGGTTTCATATAGTTTATAGACTAATCAGCATCTGAATGTGATATTTTCACTATTATGCCAGCCACCTTTATCACTCAAGACACTTCCTGGTTTCATATAGTTTATAGACTAATCAGCATCTGAAAGTGATATTTTCACTATTATGCCAGCCACCTTTACCACTCAAGACACTTACTGGTTTTATATCATTTATAGACTAATCAGCATCTGAATGTGATGTTTTCACTATTATGCCAGCCACCTTTACCACTCAAGACACTTTCTGGTTTTATATCATTTATAGACTAATCAGCATCTGAAAGTGATGTTTTCACTATTATGCCAGCCACCTTTACCACTCAAGACACTTCATGGTTTCATATAGTTTATAGACTAATCAGCATATGAAAGTGATGTTTTCACTATTATGCCAGCCACCTTTACCACTCAAGACACTTCCTGGTTTCATATTGTTTATAGTTAATCAGCATCTGAATGTGATGTTTTCACTATTATGCTAGCCACCTTTACCACTCAAGACACTTCCTGGTTTCAATTTAAGGCTGGGTTGACCAGTTAGCCCTGGTCGATGAGAATTCAGATCCCAGAAATAGGAGGCAGCGAAGATGTGGTTTCTGAAACAAATCTGTGGATATCTTGAACTTGACAACAAATTT
>JACEFZ010012105.1:0-18272 GCA_014155875.1 Cepaea nemoralis
ATATTGAGTGCTCTATGCACTAATTGAACCCTGGGAATACCTTTTATGGGATTCACATAACGAGGTCTGACGACTCGGGATGTAAACTATGGGTATACCTTGTCTGGGACTCCTGTGGGGGAATATCTATGTTTGTATTAGAATCAGAGAGTAACCTCTCGCAAAATTAAACCTATTGCTTAGAGTTTTATGATGTGGTTAATGGATCTCGTTACATAACTGTGGACAAAAGGTCCAGATGTTGAAACCCACAAGTAAATCTCGGGTGGTGGTTGTTTTCATCAATGGTGATAGATTGCATGTATCACTGTTCACAAATGTCACATTGTACAATGTAGTTGAACAAAAATGTTAATTATCTTATTGGTCAACATGTTTGCTATACCCATGATAATGTTGTGGTTCAAGATGGGCTGATGTAATGGACTGTCAATATTGTTGTTTAATTTTGTGCATACTGTGTTCACTATGAGTATCAAAGGTACCTGAGAACCAGAAGACACAAATTATTTTTAAATAACATAGACAGCTAATTTCAGGATAAATTTGATTTTTCTTGAGATAAATTAAGACACTTGATCCAGGGAATAAATAGTCCATTTTCAACCCTATTGGCTAGCATGGGAGAAAGGGGAATTGGTGTATTTACATTTTAATATCACTATAGTGGGTACTTAATTCCTCAGTCCCTATAACATGTTGGCAACACTGAGAGCAGAGAGTGTGAACCCTGATGGAAAACTTGGGCAACCATTAAGACACCTCACTGGCAATCTCTCTCAGTATAGTCAGTATTCGTACCGGCTAATGTCCAGTGTCAATTTCGACGTTGTGTTTATTCTTCAGTGTGTGACCTTGTCAGTGACCTTGATCACGTTGCGGAGAAGGTAAGCACGATGGAATCTCCAGGAGAAACATCCTTATCAACTCAGTCACTTGCCATTCCTGAGGTAGTGGTATTCTTAAGCGTACTTGATACGTGATGGACGAGATGAAGGGAATATTCTACCTGATGTCATGGTCAGTCATTCATGACCCGACCACAGTCTGGTGTCTATAAGACATTAGTCTATTGTTCGATGGTGTGATCTCTGGTGTACTAGGATCCACGTCACCAGGAGTGAACTCATTGAATCTCCAGGAAGGCCATCAAAATAACTGGACCTCTGGCCATTCATATGGCAGTGGAGAGCGTACGCAAAGTATGTGTCTGGGAAACGATGGATAACCAACCTGATGTCATTGGCGTATCATACGACTAGGAGCATAACGTGGACAACCTGAAAAATTTCATGAAGAGATAAAACAGGATCCGTCTCCGACGTCGGACGTCAATTCATCCTCAGTTGAGAAAGCATTTCTGCCTGAAATGGTGGAGATTAAAGGACGGACAAAGTTAGTGTAACTAATGTCTTTCTCCTTTTTCATTCTCAATTAAGAAGACCTTTCTGCCTGGAAAAATGGTAGAAATGTAGCTCTGTTCCTGTGATGGAATGGAGTAATAAGGATTACTGTTCTTAAACAGTTAACTCTTATATGGTAGAGATCACTGCAACGCCAGCAGTTGACACTCTATACACAATGTCTGCAAAAGTGGACTAACGAAAGATCAGTTTCAAACAGCTGACTCCTTTCAAGATAAAGATCCCTGCAACTTAGCAGTCGACTCTTTATATAATAAGAACCATGCATTGAGCAGTGGGATCTTATATTATTACTGAGATGCGAGGTATATTCACAAGACCTGGCCAGTCCTATCCTCAAAGTCAGTAAAATGGCTTCCAAAAATTCCAGTCAATATTGGGATCTATGAAGCTATACCCATATAATCACACCCCTTCAAAGGTGGCTGTGATAATGACGAACTTCTCTATTGCTGAGAAGAAACGCCTTATTCGCCAAATAGTAAACGTTTTGCTCATGTTGGAGAGAAAGAACGGATACTCCAGCCACAAAAAAGCATTTAGCTAGAGCGTTGCTGAAGACAACAAGTTGAAAATTCCACCTGGAATTCTAGCTTAGTGGATGTTAGTATAACTGCATCTACAAAATCAGTTGCTACGTTAGAAACAGCTTACACATGATGGACGCTGAGTGGCCAATCCACGACAAGTCCGGGGTGGGATTGCACTATTGCAACTATCTAGCAACTAAGGAGAGAAAATGCTGTCACTTCTCACAGCAGAATAGAGGCCTAACGGAATGAGGAAATCTCAGCCAATAAGTGCACCTCTAAATCTATGGTAAGACTACAGAAATAAGTCAAGGAAATATAATGGGAAATTGCTACTATCTGCAAACACAAGAGGCTTATTGGAAAGGTAGACCCTGTGTCCAACGCTAACCAAATCTGCAGTAGTAGATTTTAGTCTTAAGTTCTGCAGCGGCTGCTATACTGTTCACCCGGAAGTGATTGTCTTTGCTCCGGTGATGATCAAAAATTTTAATCCAGTTCCAAATGCCAAGTTTACTGTTGGAGAAAGTGTTCAGTTAAATACACTCTCACAGGATTATCATTCTCCAGAGGCGAAGGGAAGAATGAAGTTATGATAAAGATAAATGAGTGAGAGACATATGGAATTATACCACTCTCATCAGACATATAGAAGTTGGTTTAATTGCAAAGCCATTACTTCTCATAATGAATCTCAATGGTACTAATGCTTTGAAAGTGTGGGACTCTGAGAGATCATTCATCATGGACAGGAAAAATAGCACGGAGATTGACTGTGGAGCATTGTCAGAAATGAGTTGGAGAGCAGTTCACTGATAAGTGTGGTCATAACTCTTCATACTTCCAGTGACTAAATGGAACTTCATGCAGGACTAACTTCATGGTTTTTGCAGATGCCACCAAATTCATGACTGATGAATATTGGAGCAGATTTTTCTTAAAAAAGGAAAAGTCAATTGGTTCCATATGCACAGCCCTTGTTGGAGTAATGGGAGATGAGTAAATGATGACACCACTTAAAGGATCTGGGAACTGTGAACGCCTGACCTATCAGTCATTTTATCAATGACAGTTTTTATGGGGAGGCTATGTAGCATGATGTCTTCAGACGTTCGCATCCCCAGTCCATTTACATTTCTCAATACTTAGTAGTTAACCACAGTAAGCCGTCTTGATACCCTAACTAAAAATAGAATCGAAGATTCTAGTTTAGGGGAAGGAAGATGAATGGTGGGGACTCAATTTGATTGGGTAACCCTTGGGCTGGTAACGCTCCTTAATACATAATTAGCCCGCCAGTCGAAGCCTTGATTCCATCCCGTAAGAACGTATTCAAGATGCAGTGGTAAAACTTGCCCAAAAGCATTCTTTAAGATGTGGTCATCTGCACCTCAGGTACCTAAATAATTTAATATGTTATGTGTAAACCTGATGAAGTGAGAGAGAGACGAATGGCCGAGTATTTCCTTGAGAAAATGTGAAAAGAAGACAGGACTTCGTTGTACAGTGACTCTAAAACTGCCGCTCAAAACCTGTCATGTCTACCGCAGTGAAACATTCTTACCATGTCTACTGTCTGTCTGATCTGATGATTTGCATATGCTTGTAACTGTAAACTACGCTCAATGCATATGGCAAAACCTTTGTTCGCTCTGAACATTCGTTGAGTGCCTATCATGACCATTCTTAACCAAACTGTACCTTGCTCTTGAGAGTTACCTTTGGCAGTTATGTTTCAGAATGTGTGATGCTATATACTGCATGTAATTTCTCCCTTATAATGGCTGAGAATGTTTGAGTGAATGAGATGGTAATTATATAATTAACTTCTCATATTTGTAAAAGTAAAGACACTTATTATATCCATGTTTGCAGGACTGCATTGCACTTTAGAAATTACAAAGTCCATGTAATGTCTGGTGACTATTACGATCAGGAAAATTGTCAAAAGCACTCATAAAGAGTTGCCTGGGATGCAATTTCTCTTTGACGTTATGCACTGGTCCTTTGCAACAATAGTTTAGGTTTATATGAGCTACATTCCAATGAGGAGCAATATGTGGCATAACCTACAGTGTCTAGTCAGCTGAATACATGGGAAGGCTCATGCTATTTGTCAGGGAAAATTCATGTTTTCTTTCATTATGTGTATTCCACATGTGAAGGCATTTCTAGTGCATGATTTCTGCCATACAATGCCTACTTCTTGGTGCTTAATCACACTGTCTGTTCTCATGGTACACCGGTCCCTGTGATCTACTCATTGTGAGAATTTACAACATAATGGTGTGAAGCTGCCTCTGATTAGGAATATGTGCCTATGACATCACGGTTTTGGGGATGAACCTGGAGAAAGGATATCACCCCAAACCCCCAAATAAAATTGCACTTCATCATCAGTGAGAGGCGGGTGTTCAAATATCACACTCCCCCTGCCCCTCCCATTCCTCTCTGAATCTGTGATAGTACTGTATAACTATGACCATGTTAAACAGATGTAAAACACATGTTCCGCCTTTGTTTATTAACAGAGAATGAGGAAGATGGGGGAGGCATTTCAATTACCAGGACAACTCCAGGGAAGTCCTGAGCTCTAGTCTTCAACTCCAGCTGAAAAATAAGACTCCAAAAAGTACCACATGAACAACAAGTTGCAAGTGTTCAGCCTGAATCAACTAATTCTGGCCTATACAGTTGGCACTGAAGAAATAGTCTTTGATGAGAAGCCTAAAACAGGGATACTCTCCAATTTTGTAAAAGCCCCAGGCTATGTCTTCAAGATAAATTCAAGAAGAAACCTTAAGAGGAGAGATTACCTGGTTTTCAGCATGTCACTACTGGCTAAGAGTGGACATTAAAGGTGCACTTGGAGCAGATTATATCACAGCTTATTATTAATATTGGCTGAAAGCTAAAGGAGCAGAAGTTAATAAATAGAGCAAATTCTCAAAATAGATTAGTGATAATTAAGTGTGGTGATTTAGTTACATCAGAACCTTTTGTGGGAGATAGACTGGCAGAGAAGAATGATGGGACATAATAGCTTTTAGATCTTCATCTACTGAAAAGTAAAACTAATCTCAAATTATCAACTTTGCGCACAGTCTACTCACCCTTCGGAAGGACATGTTTGTCACTTGATTCGGACAAATCAAAGTAGGGAATAGCCTGAACTGGAAAAACATTATGGGGAAAGCTGAAACCTGAGACATTCCCAACACCTTCATTGGTGCTAAAAGACGGTACACGGATCAGTATAGCAGTGTCTCCCTATACTTGTGCCCGGCTATAGGTTTATCATGTGTTTTCCTCATTTGACGGTTGGAAAAGTGATAGCATGATTAAAGTGTTGTGGTGTAGGATATCTTGATGTAGTAGAGATGTGATGGAGGAGGGTTTGTTTTAGATTGATGTTTCTGTGGGGATATTGAGTGATGTGTTTGGGTTTTCATAGATAATGTCACAATAATTTGCATATAAACTTATATTTGAGATGTAAATTGTTGGCAGAATATGAAGCCTGAGTCTTCACTTGACCTCATCAGACATTAATAAAAGATTAGTTGTAAGAGAACAGTTTTGAGATATATGTCCCTGTGGTTGTCTTGTCCAACTGTTGTCAAGCATCTTCATGGTGACTGTTACTCTACTGTTGTTGTTGGTTACAGAGATTGTGTAAGTTCTGTGTGGTTGTTGTCAAGTATCTTCCATGACGTATGACTTGTCTAATCTGTTGGTGTGATCATTCCTTTGTAAATGTTTGTCCAACTGTTGTCAAGATCTTCTCATGTTGATGTCTTGTTCAACCAGGGTAAAATACAGTTGTTGTTGTTGTTTATGTTCACTACAATGGTACAATTGTCAATGTGATCATTTGTCCAAGTGTCTTGTGTCACGTGAAATAATTAGGGATCAGAATGAGGTTGGCGATCAGAGCACAGTCAGCTGGAAGATGAGAGAACTGCTTTCATTGGTTACTGTGGCTAACTGCCAAGATCTCTATATATGGCCTAGAAGGGAAATCATCTATAAATAATTCTGTGTAGAACTTAACTTAGGTCTAATTTCTCACAGTGGGGGTACTCGATGAGCCAAAATTCTGAATGGTTTCTCTACAAGGGGTATGCGAGAATAAATATCAATACCTCTAGACAACACTTGCTGTTACTAACCTAGTATCTTTTATGGAGAGATATACTTTATAGAACATCACTCATTGGAACTTCTGTAATTCTCTATAAACCCACAAAAAAAACCTCACATGGTGTAAAGAATAATTTTCGTGTGCTTTCGTCCAGAAAGTACTGAATTTTAGCAAATTGGTAAACTTTCTGTGCTATTTTCTTGGTAAGGACATGGACATGAGAGCTCCAATTTAAATGTATGTCAATAAGGTCAAAGACCTAATGTTTTATGTTCATTTACATTAACTATAAGTAACGTGTCCATGCCGAGTTCGAGCGGTGCCCCAGTTATGACTAGTGTCTGAAGTGTTTGTCCGGTCGTCATTAGCATGGATTTGATTTTGTCGATGCTAATTTGCATGTGGTATTCATTGCTCCATCTAGTAAGATAATCAAGTTCTTTACATAAAGAACTTTCTAATTCACTACGGTCCTCTTGCTAGGATGTATGTTACATTCGTCTGCAAATAGGTCACACGTAGTATTGAGATATAAAGTTTTGTTTAGATTAGTCGATGGATCAACATCACGGTACACGGGTGTAATTCATAAGTGCTCCGTTCTTCTCCTACCTCAAACCTGAGTCTGGAGAAACTCAGCTCAGTGCACGAACTCCGTAGCACCAGCGAAATACTTTGGATAGATTTTTAACTCGAAATTTTGCCCGGGCAGCGCCGGTTGGCTACTCTTGTTCGATTTCCATCTGCCAAGGGATTGTTTACGTGCGCAACAATACACACGGGCGTCCGATCTCACTACCCAGAGACAACAATACACACGGGCGTCCGATCTCACTGCCCAGAGACAACAATACACACGGGCGTCCGATCTCACTACCCAGAGATCAGGGGACATTTTATTACTAGAAGTCCACGTGAAAAAATCCCGGTCCTCACCGGGGCGTGAACCCGGGACCTCCAGCAAACGAGGCGGACTCCATACCTCGAGACCACGCATTTTGAGATATAAAAATTAATTAATATTATTTGATTGATTAATAAATTTGATTAATTGTGATATAAAGGAAGGTCGTTAACATAATCTCCAAAAAGCAGCGGACCTAGTATTGAGCCCCGAGGCACACCAATATTAAGCTGTGTGGGTCTTGATAGGCGGTTGTTGAAGGACACGACTTGTTGTCTGTCGGATAAAATGACGTAATCAGGTTCACCATATTGGCACTAATCTTCACGTGTTTCATTTTACTAATTAAAATATCGTGATCTACAATATCAAAAGCTTTTTTAAAGTCTACAAACACCGCTTCACAAATGTTGCCATTGTTGATGTTAAAATGCGAGTTATCGGTCATTTTTGTTAGAGCGCTATGACAAGAATATTTAGGTCGAAACCCAGATTGACTGTCAATTATTAGATCGTTTTTAATAAAATTATGTAATGTTTTTATTACTCATATGTTTTTATAATGGCGTTGATGGCGATGATAGTAGGGAAGCTGTGTGGTGATTTTTGTGTGCGAAAGTATTTGAATTTATGTTTGTTAATTGTAATAGTATAAAGTCTGGTTTGTGTTTGTGAATGAGTGTGATAATGTGTTGTAATTTTGTACGTATACCACAAATATTTAAAGTAACAATTATTATATCACTAGTCATAGTAATTTGAGTAAAACAAATAAATGAGTTATAATTACTAGGTAAATTCGCAAAGCAAGTTGTTTTCCCACGATGGTACACGTCAAGGCTAGCAAGTTTCCCAATTACAAATGTTTATGCAACTGGATCTTCTTGATCCTCGTTCTTGTCACTTGTATCGGTGTCTACGAAGAGTATGTCTGGTATGCTGTATATGTCTTATTCGTCTTGTACTTGTTTTTCTTCTTGTTTTTCTTGTTCATTTACTCATGTCTTGTGATCTTCTGTAAGGTCTTTGGTTCTTTCTTTTTTTTTTTGGGGGGGGGGGGTGTGGTTTTAGTTGGTGAAAGATCATATGTGACAGTGTCTAAACCAGTGGTTCTGAACCTTTTTTGGCCCATGCATACCTTCACCACATGTTCAGGATATCACCCCGACCTTTTTTTTTTCGTATTTCCTCCTTATAAATTCCCCCATCTCCCGCCCCTACACAGTATACGTAAAAAAAAAAAGAAAATCTAAATTTAATAACACATACTACAGTAGAACAGGCCTAGACGTCTTCATAAAATGTGATTTGAGGGTCAATTTATGGTATAAAATGAATTTCAGAATGGCGAAAAGGACAGAACCGTAAAGTATGTAAGAGAAAACTATATCAAGTAATTGGTTCTTGTATTAACTCGATTTTGAAATAATCTTATGGGAATTCACCACCGGTTGAGAACCACAGGTGTAAACTGTCTAGTGACTGCAGTGGTCGTCTGCTGCCCTTTTTTCTCGTCTTTGGATTGCTGACGATGTGAAAACCGTCAGTCTTCATTTTTTGGAGGGATTGTTTTCTTATGTGTTGTTGTCGTCTGCGTTCCCGTCTTCTAGTGTGTTGATTTGAATATTGACAGTTTGTGTCAGTTCTGTTCGTTTCTGTCGAGGAGTTTCTCGCACTAGAGTCGGGAAATCGTATTGACGTTGTCCACCAATTGCTGCTGCTGTTGGTGTCATCGAGGTCGTCTGCTAGGACATTTATTAGCCCAGTGGTTATCTTGACCACACGTAGGGCGATTGGCCTTTCTCCACGGCATCGTAGTCAATACTGTGCAATTATTTTTAGTAGCCGCAGGTGTGTAGATCCGTATGTAATGGAGCACTTATTGTTTTGGGTTGCAGAGTGCACGCCATTTACCAACCCCACTGTTCAGCCTGAAGACCTCAGCCTTGTCATCCCCTGTAACACTGTGCACCAGATTTCTAACTCCTTCAGGAGTAATCGCGACAGGCAATCAGTGAATGGTCAGCCTGTCTCTTTCTTTCTCTAGATGCTCTAGTGATATGTCTATCCCTAGGCTTGGTAAAGAGAACTTTTTTCCGTGTAACTTGTCATACACGGCTTTCTGCCCTTCTGTTACCAGGTGAAAGTACCACCTAATGGAGACTGTAAACCTGTACAGGTCGATGAAATTCCGCAGAACGCACACTTCCTGGACCAGTTAAGGCAATAAGAATACAAGCTGGCGTCGATTTCGCCTCAGCCCCAAGACCTGTAATAGAGGACATTACAGTAGCAGGCTGGTGAAGTTGCGTAACTTCGTAGTTGTCCCCTGGAACGGCAAATGTAGCGATGTTTGGATTCGTTTCAATAATTTGTTTTTTCGATAATAAAAATTCCACAGAAAAACTCACAATATCTTTTAGAATATCAATTCCAAATAAAACCGCACAATATGCCCATGAAAACTTAGTTGAAAAATAGTGAATAATCCGGTGTTTAAATAGCGTAAATTGAAACGTCAGAAAATATACTTCCAACAATGCGAATTCACAATGTTGCCAAAGAGATCGTCAACTCTGTATCGAGAATATATGAACCGTGGTTGTGATAGATAGTCAGCTGCATACTCTTTACAGGACGTCGCAGTCAACACCAGCATATTTTTAGTTTTCCTGTTGTGATTTCTTGTCAAATTTCGTTTAGTAGTTTCCCATTGCTTTTTGAACGACCGGCACCCATACCATTTTCGTAAAAAAGAAAAACAAGGCGGTCTGCTGCCAAATCGCCCACAACTGTATGTCGAACGCGGGTTTGCGAGATTACGAACTGCGTCCGTGATCCCTTCGCCACTGAGCCTGTTGGTTGTGACAGTGCATATTGCATTTGCGCCCTTATTGATTGATTGATCGATCGATTGATTGATTGATTTAGGAACCGACATCACAACATTCGGGGCATTCCCATAAGCGCTCCGTCCCAATCCTCAGCAGCCAGCGAAGAGTTCCAAAACTAATAGTTCCAATAGCAATCTGATTATATGTCCGTCTCGCCTTTCGTCTGAGCGTCGAGCGTCGGCCAGATCTCCTCGTCACACCTCGCTGCCTCATTCTTACCAGACTATGGTTATCCATTTGCTCCTCCGAGGTGTACACGTGCTCCCACAAGGCCGCAACCACGTCTGCCTTGTCATGCACCAAGTTTTGCCGAGCCATCCAGTCTGTCCGTCTGTTCATTCCCCAGCACTCCGGCATGCCCCGGAGAAAAGATCCAGATGATGCTTGCTACCCGTGACCTCCGAAGCGAATCAAGCCACTCAAAACACGAAGCCTGCCTGTCTTCACCCTCCTCATCTTGCTTTATGAGTCAGTTACAATCACGATGTGTGTATGCATCGTGTTCTCCATCCAGCGGAAAGATGCACTGACCGCCTCCACCTCCATTCATAAGCTAGATGTTGTGGCATTATACGCCAGGCTGTCCTGCACCAAACGTCGACCATTAGCCTTTGTTAAGAATCCCCAGGCACTTCTCCTACCTCTCAACACCGTACCATCCGTGTAGATAATCACATCACCCGGGCGAGCATTATCCTGAATTAGTTGCTGGATTTCCACTTCTGTGGCCCCTGCTGGCCACTCGCTGAACTCCCGGCTCAAGGTGATTATAACTCTGCACAAGTCTGACTGCTCCGCTGGTACTCTGACCCACTCCTCTCCTCGCCTAATGTTCTCCAAGGGGCACACCTGTCTGATCGTATGTGAAGGTGTTTGTTGTCCAAAAACGGGTTTTCCTTTATCAGGAGTAGTATGTACTCACACAGAGTATTAGTTTGATGGTGGTTGTGGCCTTTTAAAGGCCAGTCAAAAATAGTCCAATTTAAGTATTGTGCTAACAATCAATCGAAAGAATAAAAACATTAGATGTAATATCAAGTAGAAATACAAACATGGCTGCTAACATTTCCCCACAAGTAAAACAATGCCATAACTTTTACACAAACTTTGCAGATTTCTTAAAGTTATTATCCAGTATTTTATAATGCTTTTAGTCGTTGCTAATTTCTATACAAACTTTACAAAACATAAAATATATACTATAATTATTTAAATCAAATAGCACATTTATGTTACTTTGAGTAATGTCCCTTTGATATTTTATTCCCCGCTCACTCAATTTTGAACCCAGGCGTTGTCCATACACTCTATTTCTTGTAGTGCATGTGGGCTTGCTTTCCCTAATACCACTGTCTTTGGCCATCAAGCGAACCCACTCCGACTTCAGAGGAACTTGTAATTTACATCCGCAAGTGAAGGACGAGAGGTCAACATTTTAATCTAACTGTCCATTGTAAATGTTGAAGCCCTTACCTCGGCATCAGCACACCGGATGTTTAACAACACGCGTTCTTTTCCATTCAGCCATGCTGACCTCATGTCCCTTGAAATAAGTGTTATATTGTTATGTCCCTTTCCACTATTACAATAGGATGTGTTCCTTTTAAAGTTGTTTTATTTACAAAACAGTATATTTTGTTTACGTACAAAACAGTATGTATTTTCACAGTGGATTGTGTGTGTTTTACATTTTGCAAATGCAACATATACATTCATATACACATATGATAATATTATATTCATGGCATGGTGTAATTACCTACACATTAATTATTGATGATGTGTCCTATATGGTTGATTCTTAGTGCTTGTATTTTTGTGTATAAGTCTTATAGTGCCAGTCCTCCATGTTTCGTATCCTGTATTAGTGTTTTGTGTTGTATACTGTTGCTGAAGGTGAAATGTCTGAAGTATTTGCGTATGTCTGTGATTGTTTGTTTTTGGGGGTATAACACTGTACCTAAATATATTATCTTAGGAATGATGAAACTGTTTACAACTACACTTCTCCCAAAAATTGTTGATACCTTGTATTTGTATCTATGTAGAATGTCTGTAATTTGTTTTGTCAGTGAATGCCATGTTTCTGTGTGTGTTTTTCTGCTATCTCATGGAAATGTGATATACTTTTATGTTGTCTGTGACTGTTAGATCCAGGGGGAAATTCACGTTATTCTTCCACTTTGCCAGACCCATTATTTTGAATTTCTGTATGTGTATTTTCTCCCCCGTTGGTGTTTCCACCTTGTCGTGGTGGGGGAGCTTGAGTTTCTCAATGACCCTGAGAACTATGCCGGCGGTAGCGTAGCTACCAGCAGGGCCTCCCAAGCCGGACAGGTCAAAGGGTAGAGAATAGACAAAGAGAAACACCCTGGTCCTCCAGGTTGGGGGTTGAAGCGTGGGGTTAACATCCCCACCTTTGTAAAAACTATTTTGTGTTACGAAACAGATACATAAGCCTCGAATTCGGACTGACTTATTTGGACAACGACCTTGGAACGTTAAAGGACTCTTGAGATTTGGAACATGGAATGTATGGACACTATATCAAGCTGGAGCGGCTGAAGAACTAACCCGGGAGCTGGTTGAATATCAAATGGATATAACAGCAATTCAAGAAATAAGGTGGCCAGAAGAGGGTACTTTAGAGCAAAATGGAATGATTGTAATATATGGAGGAAACACCCAAAATAAACATAAATTAGGAACAGATTTTGTCATCAAAAAAGAGTTATGGGGGAACATTCTAAACTTTGAAGCTGTTAATGACAGAATTAATAAATTACGAATAAAAGGTAAATGAAAAAAATGTAACGATGATTAATGTACATGCACCTACTGAAGAGAAAGAAGATGATGTTAAAGAAGACTTTTATAATGATTTGGAAGATGGCATAGAAGAAACCCCCAAACAGGACATCCTGATTGTGCTGGGAGACTTCAATGGAAAAATAGGTAGAGCGCAAACTCATAAAAAATTGCCGGTATGGAAAGCCTACATACAACTTCAAATGATAATGGATGGAGAATCATCAACCTGGCAGAAGCCAAAGGACTGCAGATTAGCAGTACCAGACTACAAAGGAAGGATATACATAAACAAACTTGGAAATCATGTGACAAGAGAACCTATAATCAAATAGATCACATTGTAATTAACAACAGAAATACATCAAACATACAACAAAGTTAGAAGTTATAGAGGAGCTGAGTGCCACAGCGACCACTTCGTCGTTGGAGCAAAATTTAAAATAAAACTTAAGAAAGCTTTCTATACTAAATCGCAAAGATCACACCCAACATATAACAGAGGAAAACTACAAGACATTACAGTCAAAGAGAAATTTACAGATTAAATAAAATGTAAACTTGGAACTCTGCAAAACCCTTTGGAGGAAAGCGTTGTCCAAACTTGGTTGAACATCAAGAATACAATTCAATCTACAGTCATTAGGAAACATAATGCCAGGCATTTATGGTTAAATGACATCAACAACATCCAAAAAGAAGAGCAATATAGAAATGAATGTAAAGAGGCTAGAAAAATAGTCCAACAGCAGAAGCGACAATAAATGAGTAATATAATCAGAGGTATGGAAACTAATCACCAGAAAAACGAATCCAGAAAGTTTCTTTAAAGCACTGAAGTCAATGAAACGAGGGCACCAAGACAACACATATGGTTTAAAAGACAAAAATGGGAATATGAAAAATACCAACTTGGAAATGTGCAACACATGGAAAGAATATTTTGTAGAATTACTAAATTGTGAAGCTCCAAGTAACACTTTCCCACAGGAAGAGGTTCTAACGTGTGAATCACAAAATGAAGAACCTGCATTTGAAGAAATCCTATATGTAACCACACGACTTAAAAACAATAAGGCAACAGGGGCTGATGGAATTGCTGCTGAATTTATAAAGGCAGGTGGCCATGCATTACATCTAAAGCTATACGAACTAATAATAAAAATCTGGAGGACAGAAGAATTACCCCATGACTGGAAAGAGTCATTATTGATACCTATCTTCAAGAAAGGAGACAAGTTCCAATGTGAAAATTATAGAGGAATATCATTACTGTCCACAAGCTATAAGATTCTATCCGCAGTATTACTAAATAGACTAAACCATATTCAGAATACATATTAGGTGACTGCCAGGCGCGTGTTAGACAAAACAGATCAACAATAGATCAGATATTTATCTTACGACAAACAGCCGAGAAAAATTGGGAATATAAAAGAGATCTCCATAACATTTTTGTGGATTTTAAAAAGACTTATGATAGTGTCCATAGCAATAGTCTATGGAATGCTATGCAGGAATTTGGAATACCAAGGAAGTTAATCAACATGACCAGACTATGCATGGAAGATACTTATAATATAGTAACATATAAAGGCAGGAAATCAGACCCTTTCCAAATAACATATGGCTTAAAACAAGGTGACGCACTATCGCCGCTTCTCTTCAATCTGGCCCTAGAGAAAGTTGTAAGGAAGGTAAAGGAGGAATGTGATATTGGAGGAACATCCAAGATGCTTAGTTATGCAGATGATATAGATATTATAGGGGAAAATGAACAAAAGACATTGGAAGTATTGACTCACTTAAAGGAAAAAGCCCAACAGATGGGGCTGGTTATCAACCAAGATAAGACATAATATATGGTAATTTCAAGAGACGGAATGGCTAGAAATTCTGGCCACATACAAATAGATAATATGACCATTAAAAGCACGGAAACATACAAATACCTGGGTACAATCTTCAACTGCTCCAACATCATAAGGGAAGAAATACAAACTAGATCTGGAAATAAGATATACTATGCACTACAACATCTACTAAAATCAAATGCGCTATCTCGTAACACCAAGATCACAATATACAAAACACTGACCAGACCAGTTGTGCTGTATGGCTCTGAAAACTGGAGTACAACGAAAGGAGACGAAACCTTGTTACAAACCTTTGAGAACACAATTTTAAGACGCATCTTTGGACCCATTAGGGATACACAAAGTGGAGAGTGGAAAAGAAGAAGTAACAAAGACATTTATGATCTGTTTAAGTCCCCGCTAATCACTGGTATCATGAAGGCTAATAGACTACAATTGCTGGGGCATATAGAAAGAATGGAAGACAATAGGGAAACAAAACTCGCTTACACTCAGGAAATAAATGACCGTAGACCCCGAGGTGGACCAAGAAGACGGTGGAGAGATAATATACATACAGACCTACAAGCACTTGGAATCAACGACTGGCAAGAGAGGGTCAACCAGAGAGACGAATGGAGACGGTTTGTATCTGCAGCAAAGAACCTCAATGGCTCGGAACGCTGAAGAAGAAGAAGAAGTATGTGTATTTTGGCCCCAATTTCTTCACCAAACTATCTGAAGTTGTGGAGTATATTTACTATGGATGTGTATGTTGTAGGGGAGAAAGTGGAGTCATCTGCATAAGCAATTAGTGTCCGCTCTCCAGACTCATGTATGAATGTTCCTTTAATGTTAGTGTCCTCACTGATTGCTTCTAGGAGTGGTTCTAGTGTGAGTACATGTATGATTGGTGATAGTGGACCCCCGTGTATTACAGATCTTGTGATCCTGATGGTGACAACTGGTAAGATCGAGGGGAACAGACCAAGGGGAAGACCTAGAAGCAAGTACCTGGATGGATTGGCCTTGTGGCATGGTCGAGACAGAAACACGGAGCTGATCCACGACTCTGGTGATCGAGTGAGATGGCAGAACATGACCGCCCACGCTTACCGGCATGGCACATGATGGATGGATGGATCCTGAAACGGGCAGTGAGTGAATGACACACCGGTACCTTACTTTGAGGATTTTTATAAAAGATTTGTATTCACTGCCTATAGTACTGTCCTACGTTACAGTGTGTCAGTGCTTTGTGTAAATATGAGTGTGAAATTCTGTCAAAGGCCGTCTCCAGGTTCAGCGACAAGACGGAGGATGTACTGTCTTTCTGGTGGGCGTATGTGATGATATCTCTTTGAAATGTGTATGTTGGTGTATGTTTCTGTGTTGAATACTGCATTGTTTGTCTGGGTGTGTGAGTGAAGGCATGGATGTGTTTATTCTGTTTGCAAGTGTGTACTGTTAGTGTATACGAGCATGAGGTCTGCGATGTGTTGTACGTAACCTGTCTGTTGGTGTAGTGCGTTGTTGAATTTCAAATGTGGTGATTTTTTGAATGCGTGCATTTGTAATATCTGTACTGATATATACTGGTACCGCTTTGTGATCTGTGAATTGCTGTTTGTTTCATGTGTTTTGTTTGAGCAAAGTGTCTAATGTTGGTAACAATTTGGTTGATGTTTGTAATTTGGTGGTGCGTGTATTTTCACTATGGTGTATGCGTGTATAGTATTCTCTATCTGTATTATGCAGATTAGTTCCTGGTCATCCGTGTATGTTCTAATAATATCCCACCTGTCTGATGTCTGCAGTATAGCTGTACCTGGCCTGATGTTGTGTATGCCTAAACTAAAGCATGAATGTCTGAGACCTAGCTGTGTGGTGATTTGTTATGCGAAATGTGTCTGCATATGTTTGTATCTTGTAGTTGTATAATGTCATGGTTACATATGAATGTGATAATGTGTTGTGAATGTGTAAGTATATCACAAATATTTAATGTAATAATAATTATATCACTAGTCATTGTAATTTTAGTAAAACAAGTAAATGAGATATAATGACTAGATCAATTCGCACAGCAATTCGTTTTCCCACGACGGACGCAGTCATGCACAGAAAGAGTTAATCAGGTTAATTAATAACGCAAATTACGAGGAGAGAGAAAGAGTAAACAAGTGTTAGTTTGTAGAAAACAATAGAATAATGAAACTGTTAACTGTATTCAATGAGCTCGGAGTTTCACTGGAAAGGCAGGGATCACAGCTTGACTAGTTGGACTCGTGTCATTCAAGCACGGGACAGCTTAGAGACCACACACAGTTTTACTCGATTATATGCAACGCAATTCTTTTGGTACAGCACATATACGACAGATAGTTTGTCAGCACCAAGCTTGGAAGTATATTCGCCCGACAATTAGATTCCATCACAACTTTACATTGATGTTACAATCGGTGTCCACTTAGACCCATGTGAGGGTGACAGTAGTGAAGTACGAGTGGCATCGCACTGAGCTGAGACAGAGAATGATTGTAGTGAGGACAACACAATACGCGCTAGAGTAACAATAACAGTACAGAAAGATGTCCACCAAGTGTACTGTCTACAGTGGTCATTGAGCGTGCGCCAGAACGAAAGTGAGTGTGTCTCGGCTGGCTGTAGAGGTTGTTTGTTTGTGCTCATCTCATCTCATCTCATCTCATCTCATCATGTGTCGAGGTGAAGTACAAACTTCGTGAGAGTGCGCGATTATGGGCTTCGTATATCGATATTCCCATGGACTCTGCTATTCCCTCCGTCCAACTTTACGTGGTCGGCCTCTTCCTCTGATTCCATCTGGTCTGTACATCATTGCTTGTTGTGGCATGCTCTTGACTGGTAACCTACTTGCATGGCCAAACCATTTGACTTGCTGCTTTCTGATAAAATCTAGTGTTGCTTTAACCCCCACTTTAGTCCTGATTTCTTCATTTCTGATCTTATCTCTTCTTGATGCGTTGAGTATTCTTTTCAGGAACCTATTTCTGTTGTTGTGATTTTTCTTTTCTCTTTGTCTGTCATTGTCCAGGTTTCGGCATTGGTAGCATAGAGTTGGCAGGAAGATTGTGTTGTACTTCTTAGTTTTTCTACCAGCAGTATATACAGTTTGTTTGTGCGTCTGTGTGAAATAATCTCTATCAATCTGCTACGATGTTAGTTAGTTAGTTAGTTAGCTGACAGATCATCCTCATTGCACATCGAACCATTCAGTCTATAAGTGCTCGGATCCCCTTTCAGTAAATCCCTCAGCGTGTAGCGGTTCACAAAACCAGTTCTGTGTTGGTTTATTAATCTTCTTTGGCTTCCTGCATAGTGTTCTTGTTTGGCCACACCTCTTTTAACTTGCTGTTCTCGCAGTCTGACCATGGATGTAGATTCACAGTCATCACTTGGTTCCCGCCAACGACTTACTTCTCGTAGAGCAGTTGTTCTTAACCTTTTTTTACCCGTGCCCCTTCACCATATTTTCAGAACGTCATCCCCCCTTTTCGTATTTCCTCTCTAACCCCCCCCCCCCCCCGGCCCCTACACAGTATACGTAATAATGGAAGCTAAATTTAATAGCTTTGATTTGGTTCAAACCCGTGCGATTTGAAGTACAACCTGACACACACACACACACACACACACACACACACACACACACACACACAGCCAACCGGTC
>JACEFZ010012106.1:2500-26358 GCA_014155875.1 Cepaea nemoralis
GAGTTCAGAAAGTACGTTCAGAAAGCCAAGAAAAGTTACTGAACGTAAACTTGCAAAGAGTATCGTTGAGTTGAGTTGAGCTAAGAACCGACATCACTCAGGACATTCCCCCTCTCACTCCGTCCCCTCGTTCAACAGCCAGCGAAGAGTTATACCACTAATCCTTCCCACCACTATCTGATTGAAAGTTCTCCTGGTCTTCCCTCTCAGTTTTGAGATTCTTCCAGAACCCATGCCGATCCCTCGCAATGTCATTGCAAACAAATCTCAAACAGCCAAAACATGCTAGGGTTGAATGCGCTGCGACGTCCTATAACGCATATGCAAATAACTAACTGTATGGGGAAAGTGGAAGGACACGAAGAACGACCAAAATAATTACTAACCCACTACACGCCTTCATTACCTGGTAGTAACAGGTGCGTGTGTTTTCTAGAAGGAATAACAGTGCATGAAGGAAACATTAATGAGGAGTTTAGAGACAGAATTAGACAGTTTCCAGCGAACTAAGGGGAAAAGACGATGACACTAGATAGGGCACATGCTGAGAGAAACATTATAATCTTATAACCAAAAAGTCCTTTGTCTGGAAACAACAGGGCTAATTAAATTCAGAGAGACCACTGAGAAGAGAATTAGGGGTACAGATGAATAATATTTGGAGATATCCAGCAGAGAAATCAAAAGATAGAACAGCATGGATCCACGTGGTTTGGAGCCAATGGTCGAATTGCAGTGAGGTCAGCATGGCCGAATAGATAAGAACGCGTAGTCTTAAACATCCGGAGTTCTGATGCCGTGGTAAGGGGTTCAACCCCTTTCACCGAACAGTCGGACTAAAATTTTGACGTCTCATCCTTGACTTGGGGACGTAAGTTACAAGTACCCCTGAAGTCAGAATGAGTTCGTCTCATGGCGACGCATACTGGTAATAGGCAAAGATAATCCACACGCAAAATTAAGTCCGGTGCTGCTAGAAAAGTAGTGTGTATGGACTACGTTTGTGTGTAAAGCGAGCGAGCGCAAAACAAATATTGGAGTGAAATCAAAAACGAAGAGAGAGAGAGAGAGAGAGAGAGAGAGAGAGAGAGAGAGAGAGAGAGAGAGAGAGAGAGAGAGAGAGAGAGAGAGAGAGTGACCCCGTTGATGTATTTATATTTAGCAGTAGAGATACACAAACGCCGTCTCCGTGGCGAAGGTGTTATGGATGCTGTTCGTAATCAAGTATACCCGCGTTCGAAACACAGCTGCGCGTGATTTAGCAGCAGACCACGTTGAGTTGGTTTTACAATGGTATGGGTGCCGGTCGTTCAGAAAGCAATGGCAAACTTTGCTCTTTTTTTGCATATCCTTTACACGACATCGCTGTCAACACCAGCATTTTGCTGCTGCTGTGATCTCTTGGCAAGTTTGCGTTAAGTAGTTTGCCATTATTGTCTGAACGAACGAATCCCATACCCATTCGATTAAACCCAGGGCAACGCGGTCTGCTGCCAAATCGCGCATAGCTGTTTCGAACGCAGGTAAGCTTAATTAGGAACTGCGTCCGCAACGCTTTTGCCACGAAGACCGGCAATGGTAAACTATTGAGTATAAAATTGCCAAGAGATCACAGGGGCAGAAATGCTGGTGTTGACTGCGATGTCCTGTAAAAAGGAAATGCAACAACAACAAAAAGATACACACCCACGTGATCTCTCACGTGATGTTCTGTAGAGGCTATCATGTCCTCCACTAGCAGGCAAACACAATATAAAAATGATAGGCTCCTGTCAAAAGTAGTTTGTTTTCTGATGCCGATATCTGAACTCGATATCCTTGCGTCTCTCTCTCTCTCTCTCTCTCTCTCTCTCTCTCTCTCTCTCTCTCTCTCTCTCTCTCTCTCTCTCTCTCTCTCTCTCTCTCTCTCTCTCTCTCTCTCTCTGCTGGTGAACCTCAACCTTATTCTCGTATGACGTTAAATTGGAGATAGACACTCGTGGATAGAATGTGAGTTTCCCACTGTTTGATGAAATAGACTGGTTGCTTTAGCGTTGGCTCGCAATGTGGCATCATATCATTGCAAATTGTTGAGCGTACGTTTTATGTGTCTATGTGCTCAGTCCTTTATTTTTCTTTCTTCCATTTCTCCTTTAGTTTAGTGGAATGGGAGAGTCATTCTGGTGGAATCTCTATGACACATTATCTGTGGCATAATTTATAGCATCATAATCATTGTCTTAGTATATTGTTTCATAATCTCTATCACAGATTAAAGTCTCATTATCACTGGCATAGTTTATAGTTTCATAAAAACTGTCATATTTTATGATTTTATAATCACTTTCATAGTTTATGATTTTATAATCACTGTCATAGTTTATCATTAATAATCAATTTAATAGATTATCATTTAATAATCACTGTCATAATGTATCGTTTCATAATCACTGTCATAATGCATTATTTAATAATCACTGTCATAATTTATCGTTTCACAATCGCTGTCATAGTTTATGGTTTTATAATCGCCGTCGTAGTTTATCATTAATAATCATTTTAATAGATTATCATTTAATAATCACTGTCATGCCGGCTTCCTGGCCTAGAGTTCAGCGACTTTTCTCCGTAATCGCGTATACTCTCGTAAGTAACGTGACGACGGTGAGAATCAGCAGTGGTTCGAATCGCGTCGTTAACTTACGGGGTAAGTGAGCCGGCCGCTCAGAAAGCAATGGCAAACTACTGAGCTTAATGATGCCAAGAAATCAACAATCAGCTGGAAGATGCTGATGTTCACAGCGATGTCCTGTAAAGGATATGCAAAACATTTTTATTTTAATGACTGTCATAATTTATCGTTTCACAATCACTGTCATTGTTTATGATTTTATAATCACTGTCATAGTTTATCATTAATAATCAATGTAATAGATTATCATTTAATAATCACTGTCATAATTTATCGTTTCACAATCACTGTCATAGTTTATGGTTTTATAATATCTGTCATAGTTTATCATTAATAATCCCTTTCAGCAATCCAAATCCATGTTTAAAATTGTGCTCCTGGTGGTCAGTGTTACACTTGATTTCTTTAATAGTCACGTGTCTGTCTGTTTGTTTGTTTGTTTGTTTGTTTGTTTGTTTGTCTGTTTGTTTGTCTGTCTGTTTGCTGTGACGATGTTCAGCCTCTTGTTGAGCTTCCACTTAGTACCTGCTGATTGTTCCAACGTGAATACACGATGTGACTTCAGCCTGGTAAGTCTGTAATACCGGTATTAGGTTGTTTATGAATTAAATTTGGTGGAACTGTGGTAAAGCTGTGCAAATGTAAACAATTTAAAATAACACAAAATAATGCAGTTTTTTTCTGTTTTTTTTTTTTTTTTTTGCATATCCTTTACAGGACATCGTTAGTAGTATACAATGGACGTTTCGGTTATATTTTGCCGGAGCCTCCGGTAATTGACCTTGACCTCGGCTGATTTTCACTCCCCCTCGGTCATATAGTTGGGTAAGGGGTAATATATCTCTTATATTTTGGGTTGTGTAGTAAAACATGTGTGTACCACATAAGCAACATGAAGCACCCTCTTGCAGTGGTCAACAAGAAACCATTCATACCACTAAAAAACCAAACAAGAGTTCGTTTTCATAACTTTTTTATTTTTCATTAATTGCATGAAATGTTCAATAGTGTGTAGCAGAGTCAAACCATTTTCATTGACAAAGTACATTCATTTTTATTGGTCATGACAAACGTGACATTGAGTCTTTTATATAGACATTTCACACATATAACCACTTTAATAGAACATATTATAGACACCAAACAGTAGAAAACATATATACATAAGTACACTAGGACGTGTTATATGTCTAGGGGTGATGTAGTGACCTTGTCTTTGTGAACTTGACGTTTTATGTAGAAATAGGATAGCGAGTTTCTGTGTTGTGTGTATGTGTAGATAGACGTGTCTTGTGTTTTGAAACCTACATTTGTCCCTCCAGTCGCTGTCTGTGTGTCAAGTACATCTAAAAATGTTTGTCTGTCTAGGTGTGTGTTGTGGTGTTTGGTGAGGCCCTTTGTGCTTGTTTTATTGTAGTCTCCGAAACAATGGTATGTTTTACTACATAAGGATACCATTCCATCCCCTTCGTATTCTAACTTGAAAAGACCAGGGGTTCTCTTTTCATAAGCTTTGATAGTCTGGCAAGCCTTACAGGTATCAGTACTAACTATATGTTCAGAGCAGACTTCAGCCGGGAACCACTGATTATAAACTCTATCATACTCTGCTCTAAGATGGGTTCTAACTGCTTCCGCTAGGTTAGGTGTGCTAAGTACTAAGTAAAGAGAGTCAGTGTCCATTTCGCATAATTGGAAATCCTCCCTGTCTATAAATACGTCGAGAAAGTCGTAGTAGAAAGCCAACATCCTCAATTTGGCATATTGATAAACGAAAAAACCTATCTGAAGGGGGAGATCCCAGACTGTTGTCTTTTTCCCTTTTACTACTTCAAATATGTCTTCGGTCAGGGGTGTCATCTTTTTAAATAAGGGATTATTTATTAACGTGGGTGTGTCTTCAGCCTTACAATAGGAAACATTGGTGTGCTTGGCCTTATTGGTTAGAGTTTTGCCGTATGCAGCATTCCCCAATAATTTCATAGTTTCTGCCTTAACGGTAGAGGTTGTATTACTGTCACCTTCTCTTCTGGCATCAGACACCATATCACCAAATTCTTGGAAGCAGCTAACTGGCTTATATTCAATGATTTGGTACACATGGGTGACCTCTAGCCCATGTTCCAGATACCATTTTAATAAGGGTGTGGCCAACATGATCTTTTCTCCGATATAGCTACCTATAAGTGTCCGTCTGGCACTTGTCAGCAGTTTATGTGACTGGGCGTACTGCCTCATAAGTTCACCAATATCCTCTCTGCCCACTTCATTATTTTTGAATATTGGTGTCATCTCTGAGAATCGCGCTTTGTATTTGTCTGGCACGTGGATATCACACTCTATCAACCCAAACAAACTCTCAGCTCTTACAGCCTTTAGAATCCTTTCTTTGTTAATGGTCTTTTTATTATGCCATGGTTTGACATATGGGAATCTGCCCTTGACAAAACCCTTAACGTCACTATTGGTCTTTTTAAGGTTCCGCCACTCACATTCCCACATTTCTACTACATTAACTTTCACCTCGTTAACCAAGTAGTCGTGAATGTCACAGGTGTTGTCATATAGTTCTGTCAGAGGTATCTTATTTACTGGATTTATGTCAATACCACGAGTCAGGGGACAGTCTGGGTGACTGTGGAATAGACATCCGTGAAACTGATACACGGTTGTATTCACCCTATCCCAACCGTCTACTCTAATATGACGCGGACCCAGCGCCATCTCCCGCCCATTGAATTGTGTCCTCAACTCTATATTCTCACTATGCTCTATCCACGCTAGCCACTCTCTGCACTGAACAGTGTAAAATCTACCCTTATGAGTCTTGAACTCATCTTCTGTCTTTCGAATGACAGGAAAACCCGTGGGCATCTTTTGCATTAGAGCCCACAGGTAGAGAGCGTTAGCGTCATACCCTTTCAAACTCTTAACTAACTTACCCCCTCTGATGCGTGTCTGACCTATCTCATGGTACCTATGAAAGATTATGGACGGTCCTCCTACAATATTGTCTCTAAGTGTTTTGTGCAGGTCTTTCTCGTTCTCAGAACATAGTGAAAACACTACGTTTTTGGGCAGAGTCCTAAAAAGATATTTTAAGGTTACTCCAGGGACGGAAATGGCATCCTTAAACATGTCTACACCTAAATCTTTGTAGAAGGTAACCTGTTTATCTAATGCCTTAATAAAAGGCTGTACATCTTTGTTATTATACCACACTAGAAAGTCTTCTAATGTGGCCATCTTATTTTCTACCCACACTTTCTGACACACTTTATACTCTGCCTCAGTAATAATACAATTTCTTAGTTTTGAAAAGAATGCCTCGTGTGGGGGTAACTGTGTTTCTTTTAGTTTTTCAAGGTTAGTTATAAACTCATAAGGAAAATTTCCCTTAGTTTCTTTAATTTTGTAAGCGGCTAGGTACTTTGAGTAGTTGAAACCTGGTGCTAAATAGTTACTGATATCCAGAAACTTCAATTGATCTGTGGCAATACACATAAAATTATTGTTTCTCTTGACAACAAAATTGCACGACACGTCCTCTGATTTTATGAAATAAGAAAATAAGTATGGTTTTATGAGGTTGATATCGTACTTTCCAGAGTTGAACCCCAGGACCGGAAGCACTTTCAAGTACGCATCGAACCTGTCAATTAAAGTGTTTTCATTTATCGCCTCTAGTGTAGTGTACACATCTTCGAACTTAGCATGCAGTTCTGAATACGCCGCATCAGCGATTCGGGTCAAATGATCAAGCATCCTATTCACCAGATCTTGAGAATCACCCGCTGTGATGAAGCAGACCGGGGCCTCGAACCCAGGTACGTTGGAGGCGACTGAGCACGACATGGGAACATGTTTTGCTAAAAATGTTGTTGAATTACTATCACTAGGAAGATTTAAAGCCTCAAAGAAACATTCAAAATCGTATGTAGCCCTGTACGGGTAAACATACTTAGGATCGACTGGGATGCCTTGGTCAGCAATAAGCTCCCAGACGGTTTCAGGTGGACTGTAAACCCCTCCTTTAAAATGTTCCACAGTTTTACCTCCGTTGTAACTGCTTTCATGTCGTTCCATACGTCGATACTCCCTCCACAACTTCCCACATTTTGGGCAACTAAAAGCGTGAGCTGCTTTGTCAATATCTACAATATGCATGAAATGCTCTTTAAAAAACAACAGTCTTAACGTTTCATCGTATGTTCCACTACCTCTAAGCTTTGGTACCAGTGAGTGGTTATCATCATACTCAAAAATGTCTACATTGAGAGCAAAGCATTCTTCTAAATTGGGGACATCAAGTAGTTTAACACCTGGAAAATTAGTTAGGGACTCTATGTTCTGATACTCTTTCCACTTATTAGCATACTCTTTTGTCTGTTTCCTAAGATTTGTAACTGGTGATCCTTTGTGTACAGCTAGAGCTCTAAAAAAACAAAGATTATCAGTGTATGGCTTAGACCTAGAGTCATATTGTAGTATATTGATGGCTTGGTTGTGGGTAATGTATTCGGGAATATCATTCAGGCAGCAACCAATAGGAAAATCAGGAATGTGAAAAATATAAAATGACGTAGCAGCTACTGTCTCTACACTGTATTTGGTGTCTGGTCGTTGCTGCATAGCGTATGTAAGGATGTCATGTTGATGCACTGTCTTGATGAAGTCATCAAAGTCATGTCTGTTATTAATTAAAGCTGGAAACTCTAAAACGGCAGCGTTGTTGGAGGAAGCATGACAGAATCTAAGGTCCTGTGTTTCTCTATGTCTCAGAATTAAATGGTGAGAATAATTGATCTTGAATCGGTTTGTCTGAGTATTAAAGATCTTGTATAGGGTGTCTGTCCAGTCGATGGGGTGCTGTGTCTGTGGGCTAATGTAGTATGTGTAGACTGACATGTGTTTACCACACTTGTGATGTGTCCTAATACTATCCCAGTTTTCTCTATATGTGGGTTGGATTTCCTCAGGGAGGTTGTCTGGTGTTTCTGTTTCAACTTGTCCAAGTTTCCGTTTTTTAGGTGTATGTGTGTCTGTGGGAGCTTTCCTTTTACGTGATGCGGGTGTGTCTGAGCATGTAGTGTCCATGTTTGATGTTGAGGATGTAGTGTGCATTGATGGTGTAGTGTCCATTGATGATGTCTGGTGATGCTTTTTAATGTGGCACTTTAGGTCGTCTTTTCTTTTGTATGAGTTATAACATATGTGACACTTGTGAGTTGTGGGGTTGTGTATGGTGGAAATGTGACGTGTGAGATTGCGCTTTTCAGTGAAAGCTTTATTACAGGTAGGACACAGAAAGACATTCTGAGTAGTGGCCATAGTTATAGACAGAACTGTGGTGATGAGTCAAGTTTCCGGAGATATAGTGATAAGCTCTTGTGCATCCAAGCTTTTCCAAATTACAGATCTTGGTAGTAGATAGTGTTATTCACCAAAATACACTTTTAACTTCCGGTATTGGCTTGATAATATGAATCAATAGTTTCCGGTTGATGATAAGGTGATATTAAGATCTTGTGTAGTTGGTAGCTTTTCCTGTTATTATAGTTCCCGGTAATGGCTTGATAATGTTAGGCAATAGTTTCCGGTGTTGGCTTTGATGATAGTAGGACTTTGTGTGGATCCAATAGATAACGGCTTGATAGTGAAAATTAGTTTGTAGGTTCCTATCGTTCCACTCTTGTATAAAGCTCGAGTAAGCACTGGACGGCAAACAGCTGTGGAGAATAACAAACATCCGTTTTATATTTTTCGCCACAATATGACATCATATCTACAGAAAATATTTTATAAGACATACCAAAAGGAAGATATGGCTACTGAGGTTATACCGTCACATAACACTTAGTATTATATTTTCATTTTCTCTGTTTTCTTCACATCCAGTCCTTATGTAGTCACCAGAAGATGAAGACAAACATTTTTTTTTTAATTTGTAATTGTATTTTCTGTGTTATTTTATATTGGATGACACAACTGTACTATACTAATGAACATTGCTGAATATGGCCACCAAGGAACACTATATTCTTCTTCTTCTTCTTCTTCTTCTTCTTCAGCGTTCCGAGCCATTGAGGTTCTTTGCTGCAAATACACTCCGTCTCCATTCGTCTCTCTGGTGGGCCTTCTCTTGCCAGTCGTTGATTCCAAGTGCTTGTAGGTCTGTACATGTATTATCTCTCCACCGCCTTCCTGAGTGTAAGTGAGTTTTGTTTCCCTATTATCTTCCATTCTTTCTATATGCCCCAGCCATTGTAGTCTATTAGCCTTCATGATACCAGTGATTAGCGGGAACTTAAACAGATCATAAATGTCTTTGTTACTTCTTTTTTTCCACTCTCCACTTTGTGTATCCCTAATGGGTCCAAAGATGCGTCTTAAAATTTTGTTCTCAAAGGTTTGTAACAAGGCTTCGTCTCCTTTCGTTGTACTCCAGGTTTCAGAGCCATACAGCACAACTGGTCTGATCAGTGTTTTGTATATTGTGATTTTGGTGTTACGAGATAGCGCCTTTGATTTTAGTAGATGTGCATAGTATATCTTATTTCCAGAGTTGATTCTAGTTTGTATTTCTTCCCTTATGAACACTATATATGGTTGAAAATATTTAATGATGTGTAATGTGAACAACGTTGAAGGCATACCAGTGGTAGACAGTTCCCTTCCTTTCCTTGTACGTAATAGCCTCGAGATTGTACTTCCTTGTATGTAATGGCTTCGATCTGTCAGCAACTTTTCAACCTGGTAAAAGGATAAATATTATAGATATAACAAAGTAAAATAAGATAGGGATGCTTGAACCAACTAATGGAAACAAAGAAAATTCAGAATATTATATAAGAGGTCAAAGAAACAGGGCTCTAGTGCTTAGAAATTTAAAAAAAACAACGCAACAGTAAAGTACGAAACGAAAGAATTCAACCACTTACTAATCAAAGATCAGCAGAAGGCTACCTAAAGACAACAGATGGATAAAATAATAGAATAGCTTTTACACGTATGATCAGAATATTGAACAAAACCTTTATGAAGTTAACAGAGAAGAATATAATAAGGAAGGGCCACTGTTTTGAATGTGGAGGCTCTAACCATATGAAAGCTACCAAAAGCCCGGTTCAGACAGCATCATAGCATAAATGCTTAATACTTTAGAACTGATGATCTACAAACGGCTGGAAAAGACTTTAGACATGTAAAAACATATAATGAAAATTACAAGCTACCATAAAAATTGATAATGAAGTAGACCAATTTCAGCCTGTTGAGAGAGGTGTGAGATGGGTATGTGTAATGTCGCCTTGTACAATGAAACTGTTTCAGAAATATAGAAGACATGAAAGGAAACAATAACAGATATGCAGATGACACAGGTCTGATTACAGACAATGAAGAGAACCTGCAACATTTAGTAGACCCACGCAGTCAATAACTAGGGTGGAACTGAATAGTAAGAAGACACAGATTATAGCCCTTACTGGAAAATAAGTACCTTAACAATGTAACAATTTAATTTAATATCCGTTGAAGCAAACATCCTTCTTCGTTGAATGCGAAATGAGAAAAAGACTTGGCCTTCGTTTCGTCACTGGTTTTGATATTGTCTGCGAGAGAGAGGTGTATATCTTAAATGAACAACATCAATCAACCAACCAGAGAACAGATAACATCAAATCACAAAGGGTATATCCCTGTAGTGGTCTGAGGGACATTTGAATCAACCAATCAGAGGACAGATAACATCAAATCACAAAGGGTATATCCCCTGTAGTGGTCTGAGGGACATTTGAATCAACCAATCAGAGAACAGATAACATCAAATCACAAAGGGTATATCCCCTACAGTGGTCTGAGGACATTTTGAATCAACCAATCAGAGAACAGATATCATCAAATCACATAGGTCATATCTCCTGTAGTGACCAACAATCTAACTGCCTGACATTTTGAATTAACCAATCAGAAAACAGATAAGAAATTAACACAAATGTTCTTTCCTAGATGTAGGTCATGTGACCGGAAGCCCACTTTGGTCATATATGTCCACGTCTTCCAGATGTATGTTTCCAACCCGAACCACCACCTTTGACCTGGTGTAACCCACTTTAATTATGACCAACCCCGTTACACAGACCACTGAAGAGTCATACATCTCTAACACATCGTCAATGGTATGATTATATTTAATCCATATAGACATCACTAACCGCCCTTATAATACACCCTTGGTTACAATAGTTATATATCGAAAAAGTCCCAAGTCAGCTTCTGATGTATCAACTTCTAACACGTGGCACTATTTTCACTTTATAAAGAAAACAAACTATTTTAGTAATTAAAGTTTGTTTTAAATGAAACCAGAAGTATTCTAATGTGTGAACTTTGAAAATTACTTGTCTTAAGTCTTGTTGCGAGAAGTGTATATAAGAAAATATTCCAGGTTCCTGGTTGATCCAGAAATCTAAATTTATTCATACATGCCTTACTACTACCACTCAGTAACATGTCCTTTGCAGAATCTCGTTCCCATAAAAACCCGCCGAAATTATAGAAGAAAAAAAAATTGTTTACAATTAAAAATTCTTGATCACAAACAAGATGTCCATTACACCCATCTGGAGATCATCTTCTTTTGGGCCTTCCAAGACATACACCTCTCCATTATTGTTCTCTCCAAACTTTCATGACGTTACAAGTGACCAAAATACCAATTTTCTTTGCTTGTCTTTAAAAAACCATCTTCAATATTCTTGAAGTATGGATGAGTTTGTTCTTTTGACCCAAGATATTCTTAGAACCCCTCTATTACATTTATATTCAAGTGCCTTTACGACGTGTTTAGTAAGTGTCTCACAGGCGTAAGTTGAATACTCTTAAAAACATAATTTTCTGTAGTTCTATCTGTCCCACTCTATTAAGTTGTTTTAGTCTTTGAAGAGCAATTGATAATCGATTAATTTCTTTCATTGTGTCATTGTTGGTAATTGTCATCGTCTTGCTCTTATCTAGGTATCTGAGCTCGGGTTCACACAGGCAACAATAACTTCGTTCAAGATGGTATCGAACATTTATTGTATTTCAATATACAGTGCGTTGGCACAGTGGGTTAACAACCCCGCGCTATATTACATATCACAGATAGTTAACATCAAACACATAGTTATCATACAACAGTCTAGCAAACTATCTAGCCTATGTATATATATATATATATATATATATATATATATATATATATATATATATATATATATATATATATATATATATATATATATATATATATTGATATCTATTGAGTCCCTCTAAGGCAGGCCCTGTTGCCTCTCTGAAGTCCGTCTGTCCTCTGCCGGTCTCCACGTGTCCCAATCCGACACGGGTGGTAACTCTGTCCGAGTTCCTCGTGGACCCCGCAATAGGCGGGCCACATCAGTGTCCACGGAACCATGGACTCAATGACCAGTCCTTCGAGAAGGCTCTAGATTACTCGGGCCTTGAGTGACTCACTTCTATCCCTTGGGCTGGAGTTGCAGCCCTCTAATTAATATCTCTAAAGGTGAGGCGGTGACAGGATTCCCCCCTCTCCCCTGATGATGGTTTGTTATAGGGTAATTAGATCTGTTCTAATTCTGTCACCGAATCACATAAAGTTGGTGTTTGCAGTTTGGTGGATAGTAACCTTGTAACCTACATACTGGCATTAAAACTCATGTATTCTCCCATACACCACTTCTCTGATTTGGTGAAGAGATCACTCTGTCTCCTGTGTCCTTAAAAATGCTTATCTGACCGAAGTTACGTGACGTTTTAGTAGTTGTATTTACAACCCGCCCTTCTCATAGTACCCCACTGGTACCAAGACAATTAACCTCTGTATTAAAGAGGATTAACAAGACCGAAGTCCTGGCTAATTAAGTTCACCTTCAAATCTTGATCTGTGTGTGCATTTCAATACACTTTTACTCTCGTATGTTGTATAATGCTAAATATGTAGTTACGTTGTTATTTTATCCCCTCAGACTACATGTGTCCCTGTTGGCTTGTTAGTGTGTTGACTAATAAGTTGCTGTTTCTAATAAAGTGACTGTATTTTAAATTGATAGTGTTGAGTTTTAAGGTTTGTGTAACGTGTGTGCTGAATGTGTGGCTTATGTCCAAGCGTCACGAGTTGGGATAACCTCAATCATGAATTACTCCACTGTGTGCAATACATGATCAGGCATTCCAAGTAGTGGTGCTTAGATGTATCCTAACTACTAAACTAAGTATATTAAACTAACTACTAAATTAAACTACTAAACATGTATTAACAATTTAGACAAGTCATGCAATTTTACATGAAAGACGCAGACAAATTAAAATAAATACGTTTTGCGTACAATTTGTCCGCTAGGTATATCGTTCTCTCATTTAATCCATTCACGCAGTCATTCACTCACCTTTCATTCAAAATAGTATTTGGTTAAAATATATAATTAAAGTTGAGGTAAGTGTTATTGCCCTTAGAAAAAATGGACTAGGCGATATTTGCCCTTTAAGAAAATACGTACTTTTTGTACGATGACTCAAAAATGGGTTATAATTTACACAGAGACAATTGTATAGGACGGTTCTTTAGCCTATGAATGGAACCGCCTGTAATATTAACGTAGAATATGTACAAATTACAGGTTAACACATTTTATATACATCATTAATGCAAATATAATACATATTTAATACTAAAGTAATTAATTAATTAAATAACTAAATCCAACGATGATGTGCGCGTTGTCCTCCTGTTGTTAGCGTGTTATGCCATGAATGTTAAAGTTAGTATGGCTGTCTCTTGAGTGTTGTAGTCGACGTCGTTCTGTTTCGGCTGTTTGCAAAGTTTCGTAGTAACAGCAAGTATGGATTGTTCTCAATGTCCCGTATAAAGTGTTCTTACAGTATTCAGAGTCAGTTCACTGGTTGATATTATTGGTTGAAACACAGTTAACGTTTCTTGCTGGGATCGTTCTAGAGCTTGGGCACTTGATAGTATAGCTCTTACAGTATAGGTCTTCAAGTATAGCTCTTAAAGTATCATGTTCATGGGTGTCGTAAGTAACCTATTCACTGAGAGTTCTCTAGCAGGTGTAGAGTTACACTGTTATATGCAACAGACTAAAAGTATCACAGTTTCTAGTATGGCGAATGGTCGATGTGCTAAGAGTCATTCTACTGGCGCATTCGTTTGCCGTGATAATAGGTCAGCCATAATGTTGTCGGTGCCTTTGATATGGCGGATTTCGAAGTCGAAATCTTGAAGTAGAAGACACCATCTTTTCAAACGATGGTTTTTAGGTGACCCATGGTTAAGGACCAATAATGGCGAACTGTCAGTGAGGACCGACAAAGTGACTACCCAAGAGGAACTTAGATAATCTCAATATACAAAACAGTAGGCTTAAAGCCTCCAATTCCACTGTGGCATACCGTGTCTCTGCCTTCTTTAGTTTGCGGCTTACGTAGAGAATCGGGTGTCTCACTCCATCCACTTCCTGCATTAAACATCCTCCTATTGCGATAGCACTCGCATCTGTGGTCAAAATAAAGGGTAAATTTATGTTGGGTAATCGTAAGACTGGTGGATTAGAAAAAATATGTTTCAATCTACACATTGCATCATCTAAGCTGGTACTTTTACAAATTTTTGATGGATGATCTTTAGTTAACATATCAGAAAAGACTGAGGTGAGTTCTGCCCAATGTGGAATGAATTTAGAATAATAGTTAATAAGACCTAGTAAACTTCTAATTTGTTTCTTTGTGGTAGGCACTTCTAGATTAAGAATCTTGGAAACAATTTTCTCATCTGTCAACAATTTGCCTTCAGAAATTCTATGACCAAGGAAGTCTATTTGTGTATAGCCTAATTCAACCTTGGAAGGTTTGATAGTAAGTCCAAAAAGAGAGATTTGGTTGAAGACTTGTTTGAGGGTAAGTAAGTGAGAAGTCATATCAGAAGAATGGACGCATATATCATCAATATAGGCTACCACATCTTTAATTCCGTGTAATAACAATCTTGTTAATCTAACAAATGTGGCCGGTGCGTTCTTCAGGCCAAATGGAAGATATAGCCATTCGTACAAACCGAGGGGTGTTGCGAATGCTGTTATATGTCTACAAGAAGGGTGTAGTGGCACTTGCCAATATCCTTTCGCTAAGTCGGTCTTGGAAAATAAGGATGATTGAGCCATATTTAAAATGAGATCTTCACAGCTGTTCATTGGCTCTGCATCTGTTGTGGTTCTTGTGTTTAATACTCTATAGTCGATGCACAAACGGATTGTCTGGTCCTTCTTTTTCACCAGGACAATCGGTGAAGAATATTGAGACATCGATTTTTGAATTATTCCATTCTTCTCTAAATCTAAAATTTCTTTGTCTAAATTTGCTCTGTAATGGAGAGGAATAGAATATGGTCTACATTTGACCGGTGTCAGATCTGTCAGCACAATTGAATGTGTTATTTTATCAGTGCGTCCAGGTTTGTTAGAAAAGATAGATTTATACTCGTCAAGGAGAGTCAAAATGTCTTGTCGCTGTTGTTGTGTCAAAGTGTCAGAGATATGTATGTCATTTATACTCCCGTCGTCAGTCATAATTGGTACAGGGATTTCAGTATTGTCCACGTCTGTCTGATTTATCACAGATGCTACTGTTTGTAAATTGTCCTCAATGTCATTGTCGTCGTCGTCGAGATCAATCGTTGTCAATATGTCGTCAAATTTGTCGTCGTTGTCGATATCACAGATTGTCGGTAATGTCCATATGTCTTCGTCGTTTTTGTCGTCGTAAGAGTGTGTCGTTAACGATGCTTCGTTTGTCGAGGTGTCATTCCGTTGGGAAATTGTCGTTTCGTCTCTGTCACCAGTTCGTTGCGTCTGTTCACTTGTCTCAATGTCCTGTCTAGCATAGTATGGTTTCAACATATTTACATGGAATATTTTCAACTTTCCATTTAAAGAGAATGCAGTAGGGTTCTTCCCCTTTTTGACCAGTTTCTGACATATATCACAAGATCTACAAAAGGTTTTAATGTCTTGGTCAAATTTTGGCCAATAAAACTTGGTCAGGACACTAGCCCTGGTCTTTTCGTAACCCATATGACCTCCAAAAGGGGAGTCATGGGCTATTTTTAGAACTTTGTCTCGATGTGCTTGTGGTAACACTACTTGCTGTATCGTGGTCTGCTTTGTTGTGTAAAATCTAGTTAAGATATTGTTCTGTAGCCTAAATGTCCACGATGCGTTCTTAGTTAATTTTGGTTTGAGTCCTACTAATTTAAAGTATGGTGAAAGAGTAGGATCTGCTTTCTGTTCATTTCCAAAATTAGTGTTATTTGCGTTTGGTGCTATTATTTCTAGTGACTCCTGAAGTTGGTCGGTGTTGGTTTTATGGGTTGTCTGTCGTGTTATTGCATTTGTGTGTTGTGTGTTTTGTTGCACATTTACAGGCTTGGTACTTGGTAGATCGGTAGCATCCTCAATTCGAGGTTTTAATTTGGTCGTATCGCTCACAGATTCGACCGCCCCTGCATTGTACACCTCGGTGAATTCTTTCTGAATTACCTCAGTGGTTGTCTCCCTTGGTCTTTTGGCAGATTGAGACAAGCATGAATGGTGTTTCTCTGTAGCATCGCTGTTTGTGTGGTGGATACCGTTTTTATGCTCCCACTCTCTGATTTCCTTTTCAGAGCATGGTTGTATGTTGGGCAAATTCCCAAGTATAATATCAGCGACTGGATTTTCAAGGACAGCGCACAATACTTGTCCTGATATGAACGGTGTTCGAATTTCGACAAGAGCAAGGGGGTATTTCTCTATAGTACCTGAGAATGTGCGACAAGTCACATGTTTGTCTGTGTAGTCTTTAGTGTCTATTAATGTTTTCTTAATCCCACAGAGCGTTGCGCCGGAATCCCGAATTAATGTGCACTTTTTGTTATTTACAAACCCTGTTGAAAAAACTAGCTTGCCTGTAGATGACAAAGCAGCGTTGGCTGTTTCATTTGAAATAGGGATAGTGTGGCCACATAGTAATGTTGTGTCAAGTTGGAACTTCGTACAGGTGTTACACTTACTGTCTGTAATGGTGTCAATAATTTGTACAGCATTTCCAAGCTCACTTACATTGTCGTTTTGATTATCACAATCATTCAGTGATTCAATCTCTTCGTCTGACGACGTTTCCACTAGTGCAGCATTGGCCTGTTTCAATAACTTTCGGCCATCACAGAAGCGACTATAGTGGCCAAAGCTCCGGCAAAAAAAACATTTGACCGCTCTCTGGTAAGCATTGCGCTTAGTCTTCTGCTTCTCCACCATCATTTTGAGGTGGTGAGGGTAGTTAGGCGATTTATCGCACATCGAGTAACTGTCGTGATTCAAACTGCAATATTGGCATTTAACTAGTTTACTGACATTTGAGCGCGGTTTAAATTTATTCTCTGTTTGTTTCGAGTATTTGGTGTTCACTACTGCTGCTGCTGTATCGTTGTGACTTATGTTTAGCTGAAAAATGTCTCTATTTGCTGTGAAAAATGCATTCCCCTTGGACTCGATTTCCTGAATACTTTTACAGTCCATTTGTTTTAAGAACTTAGCAAAAGGTGTAGGGATGGTGCTAACTATTTTGTCTATAATAATGAGCTCTTTAAGTTTGTCATGGCTGTTGTTAGTTTTAGCCGAGTTAATCCACTTTGTACACACGTCTTGGACTGTACTGACATAATCTATAAAGGTTTGGTTTGGTTGTGGAGATAATTTGGCAAATTGTTGTTGGTAACCTGCAGTATCTAAAGAAAAATGTTGGAGAATGCGTTGTTTTAAATAGTCATAGTCTTTTCGCATTTCCTGTGGCACTGTCTCTATTACTTTTAAAGGTTCAAGAGCTAAGTTTCTCATTAAAATAAATGCCCAATCTGATTTTATGATCTTATGGTAGGACATGAGACACTCAAAATTTTCCAAGTAGGCGCTGATGGAATCTCCTGAGCAGAACGCCTTCACGAGGCCTTTATACTTGTTATATTTTTGTTCCTCCTCTTTGCTTCTTAGCTTATTCACAGATATTTCTGCGTTGGACTCAATCTCCATCTGTTTTAGTTTTATTTGTGTCTCGGCATTCAATTGGGCTTGTTTGGCCGCCGCCTCGAGCTCCATCTGTTTTCTCTGAGCCTGCAATTGCATTTTCTTCTCTTCATGCCTGCATTTGCATTTTCTTTTCTTCTGCCTCTATTTGCCTTTGTTTTTCCTCTCGTTCAATCGCTCTTTCTTCACGGGCAATGTTTTCTGCGTGCGTTTTCTGTGCCCATTCTGACAGTTTCTCTTCTTTATAACCTAATTTCTCCCCCGATGCTGTCTCTTATACACATCTTATTCCTTGCTCAATGCATTTATCTAAGCTAGACATTTTGTGTTTTACTTGTTGGTACTGTTTATAAAGTTAAATCCCTTAGAAAAAATGTTGGGGAGTAGAAAATTTAGTTATCTCCCTTAATTATTAAATGTGTAAATCAAAATGCAAGGTTATGTTGGTGACAAGGTCATGAATATGCAAACAAATCAATGTGAAACAAAATGATACATTGATGGATGGTGAGAAGTACAGCTTAGAGTTGCAATGGGTATGATATGAAACTTAGCTTTTAATCCCAGAACTCGCCGATGTTGTCTTGTACTCTCGCCACTGTTGGAAAGGTTACATAGGTTGCACGCGCCACTATTCGCGGAACAATCTGCTCGTAGAGTGAGAAAACATTAGTAACAGTCAAAAAATGTCACAGTCATGTCAAAAATAGTTTACAATAATCACAATAATGAGAGACACACTGCTGAGGCACTGCTGAGACACTGCTGAGGGACTCAGATTAATTCTATTTTATTGCTAGATAGCTACTAATATTTAAACTTGTAAAGTTAACAATTTGTGGTACAAAAATCAATGTGATATAGTTAATTTACTGATTTTACATGGCCATAAATAGTTCTTTCACATTAGATTTTTATGCCAAAACCGGAAAACTAGCCCCCAAAAAGCCTGTCATCGTCTTGCTCCTATCTAGGTATCTGAGCTCGGGTTCACACAGGCAACAATAACTCGTTCAGCTATGATATCGAACATTTATTGTATTTCAATATACAGTGCGTTGGCGCAGTGGGTTAACAATCCCGCGCTATATTACATATCACAGATAGTTAACATCAAACACATAGTTATCATACAACAGTCTAGCAAACTATCTAGCCTATGTATATATATATATATCTATTGATATCTATTGAGTCCCTCTAAGGCAGGCCCTGTTGCCTCTCTGAAGTCCGTCTGTCCTCTGCCGGTCTACACGTGTCCCAATCCGACACGGGTGGTAACTCTGTCCGAGTTCCTCGTGGACCCCGCAATTAGGCGGGCCACATCAGTGTCCACGGAACCATGGACTCAATGACCAGTCCTTCGAGAAGGCTCTAGATTACTCGGGCCTTGAGCGACTCACTTCTATCCCTTGGGCTGGAGTTGCAGCCCTTTAATTAATACCTCTAAAGGTGAGGCGGTGACAGTAATCAATATATTCGAAAGTTTCCACCACCTGGTTGTTATGGGGTTCTTGGCTTTGCCGAAAGCACATTACTTTCCTTCTGGACAGTGACTGTTTTAATCTGTGACCATACTGATGATCTATCGGTCCAGACCATAACCAACAACAATATGCTGTTATACTTCATCCACCTGCTTCCATGGCTTCACATAACCCTGATTCGTCTATACTTCACAAAAGTGCTCCATAGAAGAAAGAAGGATACCCTGTAAGCGGGACTACCATACACAAGTAAATTTTAGGCCAATCTCTCAGAATATCACACAAACAATCAGTCATACACACTCTCATTGTGAGTTATTTATAGGCTGTCTGATCGTTGTGCTAACATTAGAGGTCTTAGAGTGACCAACAACAACAACAACAACAACAACAATAACACACATATAGGCGGACACCCACTCATAGATACCAATATAGCCACATAGAGAAACAGAATCCCGACGACAAATATATAGATACAAACAGACAGCCAGACAGACAGACAGCCAGACATATAGATAGACAGACATACTTTCAGTCATAGGCGCAATCAATGACACAACCCATTAACAGATAAATGAAACAACAAACACACTGCCCGAAAGTTCCCCAATCGCATTACATTCTTACTTTTCAATCCTTGTGTTCATAATATGGTGAATTTTAGATTTATTCTGATGACATCCTTTTGATTATCATGTGGTTACACATCTATCCATACAGCATGTCGCTAGGACTTTTCAATCTTTGTGCTCAGAATATGGTGAATTTTAGATTTATTCTGATGACATCATTTTGATTATCATGTGGTTACACATCTATTCACCCCTCATGTCACTAAGCGGTCATGTTCTACCATTTCACTCGATCACTAGAGTCGTGGATCTGGTCTCGACCATACCCCAGTGACCAACCCATCCAGGTATTTACTTCTCGGTCTCTTCTCCTCGATCTTGCCAGTTGTTACCATGTTTATTTCTCATAGAATACCCAACAAATTTTTTCTATGTCCAATTTCTATAATATATTTACGATTTTCATTTTATTTCTTGTAGATTATTTTCTGCCCGTGGTATCTTTTCTCCACCTTTCCATCAGATGTTTTTCAGCCTGGTCCACACATCGATACAAAAGTAACATTATGAAGCACTTCAACACTTTTTCTTTTTTCTAATTGCTATCTTTTTGGTCAGTTTCATCTTGCTAAAGGCTACATTCGCCGTGGCGATTCTTGTAATCTCTTCAAACCATTGCCCAACAGAACTGTTCCGAGATAATTGTACTTGTTTTCCTATTTACTTGTGGTGTTTCCTTTTTCCTAATAATCTGTGTCTTTTTAGTTCTAACCCTAGTTGTTCACGTCTATTAATTGTTGCAGGTTCTGTTCCTTGTCTACAATCAAGACTGCCTATCTATTGATGTCCCGCAATGATCTTTTCATATATTTCTGGTGTACATGGGAAAAAGCATCACTGTCTCACACCCCTTTTAATTGTCTGATATTTACCTATTTCATTATCAATCCATATGACAGATCTGTTTTCTATGTTTGTTTGTTTTTTTCCCCAGCCGTTTGTAGATTTTCAAACATAGCTAATTTGCCGTACACAGCCTTATCAACGTGATAACATTCACAACTGTTTTTGTGTGTTAAAAGCCTTGTGTAGATGACTTTTGTGTTATTTTACATTCCTTTGAAATAACGAAATACCAGCAGCGAAAATAACGCAAGTTAAAATAGACCTTGTGATGCGTGAGCCCGCCTTTTACTGTGCTCGCGTGGGCGCGTGCCTTGGAGAATTTAGACGAGAAACCAGAAAGAACTCACAAAAATACTATTTGGAAGATATAAAGACACAGTTTTGGGGGATAGATAATGCAACAGATCTATAATTGTTGAGCATTGTAGTAATATAGAGTGCTCTATCAAGAAAATATTAATAATGGTATCAAAAGAAAGTAAATGTTTTGTTTTACAGGACATCGCTGTCAACAGCTTTCAGCTGATTTCTAGACAAGCTTACAATCAGTAGTTTGGTTTCTGAACGATCGGCTCACATCATAAGTATGAACCAGTGCTGATTTTCACAGTGGTCACGTTACTTACGAAGAAAAAGTGTAACCGGGGATACCAACAGTGGTGACACCAAATGTGACATAGAAACATTCTTAACCAAGTGGATAAATTACCTAGGGGCAATAATCAGATGGATGATGTTGTGACGAAACGCCTACAGATCGTCAGATCTCTGCATAATATCCCTTTGAAGGGAGTGCGGGGCGTTGGTCTCCCTTGAAATTAATATCAATTAATAGGGGATTTCCCTAGAAACGTAGTGCGGGGCGGAGCTATTCTAGTTATTTATAGAACAATCTAGAATGTTCCCTTAAGTGCGTACGTGGGAAATAGCTCTAAGTTCACGAGTGCTTCAGGCAGCACGGGTTGGTGGAACTTATCGTGACTCTGGTTTTCTTCATGAATCATGAAAGTCACGCGGCCCGGGTAGGCGAGTGGAAGGCGCACTGACATTGTCGTGGTCAGTCGCCCACCAAATCTCAGCGTGAACAGATCGCAGCCAACAGGCTGATGTAATTTTGATGTCAATAATCGCGGCCAGTGCGGACATCTGCAGTCAAGGTTGTGATTCTTCAATCACAGGTTAGTTGAATACTTATTCTATTATTTAATTGTTGTCGTGATGCCGTGCTGAGTTCCCGGAATGAATTAATTGCCGTCGCAAAATTGAGTTATCCGTTACAGTTGGCGGTTGCATATTTAAGTAGGCTTTATCGATCAGCGATGTAATGTGTTACCTGACGGAACAAGCCGTATTCCACAGCGAGTGGTGTGTACATAAAATAGGCCGAACGATGTGCGTTACAGTGTGTAGCAGTTACTATTTTGGTTTATTAATTACGCAGGCAAGGCGACAGTTTGTCAGTCATTACATCAACATGCATGACGCTGTAAATGATAAGGTAGAGCTTATTATTAGAGATGTTGAATGTGCTTCGTGACATTAGAATTGTAACTTAATTGTTCTATCAGTGGTGGTGATTTTTCGAGGAATCAAGGTGAGATCAGCAATGGTGTATTTGCTGTGTGCAGATAGCCGTGTTATTCCGCGTAAGCCGAATGGTGTTGCATCGATAGGATAACAGTTGATAGAAAGTATTCCTGATACTATAGTTACTGCTGGTTGTCATGTCCGTCCGCTACGATGACCGTGCATGTTCCATCTTACGTTTGTCTAGGCAGCGGAGGTAGGCCGGTACCCCCAACCCGATAGGTAATAGGTCCGACCCAATGCGATCGTGCAGATCCGAAGAGTGAACATACCCGATCGAGGGTGAAGCGGCACTCCGTAATTCGAGGCCGTGGTGTCTAGATAGATCGAGGTTTGAACCTAACCGTGTCGGTCTCGAATATTCTACTCTTCTGGAACCCTGATTCGGTTCATGGAGTACTTGGAGTACTGCCGTGAAGTAGTAGTATATGAGAAGAATAATCCCCCCCAAAAGGTGGAGTCAAAGTTTGGTAGTGGAGTCTGGAGGTTTGCTACATTGGATGACGTGACCTAAGTCGTCACGGGACAAGGTACACGGGACCTACAGTAGCTGTGGGAAAGTGTAATGGTGGATGGCCACCACAGCTGTGCTCGACCGGCACAGGTATGACTGACCTGAAGATAGTCATGAGTAAAACAACTCAGGATCTGGGGCAGGGGTCCCGACCTGACACTATGGGTGTGATATGATTTTGTTTTTAGTTAACAATCATGATTTCCTTGGTTAATGCTATAGTAAGAAAAATCAAGTATAAATTCATTATGGACATATAGTTATTAAAGTGTTAATTGATCGTCCTGGGGTTTAAAGGGATTGATGAAATTATGATCTGTCAGGAAAGGGGATGTCCGCGGGCACCTTCTCGATACAGTAATCCCTACACTGAAAGGAAGTAAGTGTATATGTTTATTGATGATGGAAATGAAAAGGATTGACTGGCACCAGGCGAAGGATTCTTGACAGAGTCATACATCGACTCTGGTGCTAGGGGTTATATTTAGCCCAGAAGTGTTACTTTACTGAACAGGTGTGCTATTGCTTTTTCTACCATCATTATGCCTATATATTAAGTGACTAAGTAGATCTATGATGTGATGATTTCATACTCATTTGGTAGACATGAGGAATTCTGAGAGGCAGGTGACGGGGGAGATGCTAGTAGTCTTTTTTGTAGTTGAGTACTCACACCAACCTCTCCGTGTTTTTAGGATCTGTTATTACTATACAGAAGAAGATTCAAAAGCTTCACCATGAGCTTATGGGCCCACTCATTCCGTGCCCATCCAGAAATTATTGAGGGTATACTGGGGGTGGTCTCTGATTCGCGAGATCAATGTTGGAAGAGCTGAGTGCTGAAAAAGTCGGTAGGTCTAGGTTGGACCCCCCGTCAAGAGTCCGACGAGTGTCTCCGATCCTGAGAGGATCCAACCTGAAACGTCTGGTATTCAAGCCAAAAGGGGGAAAAGGGCACTTTGGGGGGTTTACAATTCAAAACCTCCG
>JACEFZ010012107.1:0-65000 GCA_014155875.1 Cepaea nemoralis
TAAAAAAATATTCCATTCTGAAAGTGGAACCTGGTAATGTTCCATTAAAGTCTCAAAATTTTGGGTGAAGGCTGCTATGCAGTCACCGGAGGTATAGTTACGAACGATACCTTGGTACTTTTTATACTGGTTTTCTTTTTCCAGTCTTTCAGATTTCTTTGACTCTTTATTCATTGCAGTCTCGGTGTCAAGCTGTTTCATTTTTAACTGTAATTCTAGTTCTTCCCTCTTACTCTGCGCTGCTATTTCTGCTTTCTTAAGTTCACTGTCTATCTCAGCTTGCTTCAGAGCTGTTTCTGCTTCTACTTGTTTTGCAGCCATTTCTGCTTGTTTTAGAGCTCTTTCTGCTGCTCTTTCATCGCGTTCGGCAGCTTTTTCTTGAACAAGTAGGTATTCTGCGTATTTCTTCTCACTCCATTGTGTTAATTCATCACCTTCCAACTTTAATTTTAAACCCATATCGATGAAATCAAATAATGACGACATGATGGAGAAAATACGTCAATGAAAATCAATCACACAAAATATATTGTAAATGGTTAGTAGAAAAACAACTTACAATTGATTTGACTATACGATGCGTGCCCACTAATGCATACGTAAAGTTAAAGTGAAGAAAAAATATACTCAAGTGCCCTTGGATATGGTGACGAATGGTTGGGTAATCGGGCTAGAAAAACTGTAAGGTCGTACTTCGGAACCACTAATGACCTCTACGGCAGGATTATGGATGGTACGCAAAAACCTGCTTTGTTTTTGGAGAGAAATAAGTTAGCGTGTGTTCGTTGGTGTGTGCCTGTAAGTCACTAAGTGTTGATTTGGTTTGGATGGCGTCGAGTATAATTGTATGTCGTAAATTTGTCGTCAACAGTGTTTCTTTCAACAGAAGTTACACTCTTTCCAAAACACTTTGCGTTCCACAAACTCAATACACAAAAACAATCTATCTGTATTTGAACACTCAATAACATTGATGACACATCACTTACATCAAGATGACATTCAGTAAGGACAAAGACATCAAGTTTACAAGATGGCGACAAGGTCAAAATGGTGGCAAAATCACAAGGTTGACAAGGTCAAACGGTGACAAATTTCACAAATCACAAATGTTTAACACGTTTACAGGATCAAACAATATGTACTGTACATTTACTAATGATCTGAAACATATTTAGACAATGTAGTAATGGATCACACTGAGACTTTTCCGATCACATGTACATCACTATAACCTTGACAAATTTTACAAGTACAAGAATTATAGTTTTAAATCACAAAGACGAACAACACACGTCTAAATATATTAGGTTCTTAAATAAAGACGAGCAACCCACGTCCACACATGTCAGGATCTTCTATTAGGCTCGTTGGCTAACACATGTGAGACAGTACAAGTACAACGTGATTCGACGTAAGACACAGCAACACAAGTTCTATGGATTTATTACCACATTAAATACATAACAATAGTTACAGCAATGTACAACATATAACAACTCACAACCACAATACAGCTCATAGGTCTAACGCTCACGATATCAGTCGTTCAGCTCACAACCACGGAGATTCACACAAACGCCTTGCTCTCGACACACACGTCCGTTCAGATGTCCAGTCCCAGCTTGGTCTGAGATTAACACACACTGCCCACTGCCTCTCGTGGGGTCACGTGGCTTTGCGTGCGTCTGTCGTCAGCGCTGGTCGCGCTGTCAGGTAAGAAACTCGCCAGCCGACAACTCTTGTCCGCCGGGTGCCGTAACGATGTTGCTGTGCACTTAGGCTCTGACAGAGGCAAAAGAAGCATGGCTTGAGAAAAAATGCAGAGAAATTGAAAAAAAAAAAAACACAACGGTAACAATACAAAACTAATGCACAAAAGAATTCTGGAGCTTACGAATCAAAGAAAACGTACATCAGCAGGCTGTCTAAAGACAAAAGATGGAAGAGTCATAATAGAAAAAGGTCAGATCTTACATGTATGGTCAGAATATGTGAAGACCCTTTATGATGATAACAGAGACGAACAGTATGATGTTAAAAATAATAATGAAGGAATCAATTTTGAAGATAGAGGTTCAGAATGCTTTTAACCATATGAAATCTGACAAGACCCCCGGTTCAGACAGCGTCACAACAGGAATGATTAATGCTTTAGAAGAATATGGAATAGATAAAGTTACCATTCTGCTTAATGCAATATATGATACTGGAAATGTACCTCATGAAATATGTAATTCTGTATTTATTGCAATCCCAAAGAAATCAGGAACTTTGGAATGTGATCTACATCGAACAATTAGTATAATGAGTCACATCACGAAGATTTTGCTAAGAATTATCATGCAAAGAGTTAGAAGGAAAATACAACCTGAAATAGGAGAAGATCAATATGGCTTTATAGAAGGCAAGGGTACAGTAAATGCTGTTTATATACTGAGAACCGTAATAGAACGTTCTATAGAAGTAAACAAAGATCTACACCTTTGCTTTATTGACTACACAAAGGCTTTCGATAAAGTGAGACATGTCGACATGATTAGGATGCTTGAAGATCTACAAATTGATGGAAAAGACCTTAGACTTGTAAAAAACATATATTGAACGAAAGAACAAAAATCTTTATTTTCAAAGGGTTAAGAATTGGGCACGCAGGCCCGTCTGACATTCTGCCCTTCTTCTCAACAATATTGAAAACAACAAGCTGCCATCTCATCTCATCATGTTCCTCTTGTACCTTGCGGTGTCGAGGTGAAGTATAAACTTCGTGAGAGTGCCCGGTTATGGGCTTCGTATATCGACATTCCCATGGATTCTGTTATTCCCTCCGTCCAGCGTTTACGTGGTCGGCCTCTTCCTCTGTTTCCATCTGGTCTGTACGTCATTGCTTGTTGTGGCATGCTGTTGACTGGTAGCCTACTTGCATGGCCAAACCATTTGACTTGCTGCTTTCTAATAAAATCTAGAGCAGCTTTAACCCCCACTTTAGTCCTGATTTCTTCATTTCTGATCTTATCTCTTCTTGATACGTTGAGTATTCTTCTCAGGAACCTCATTTCTGTTGTTGTGATTTTTCTTTTCTCTTTTTCTGCCATAAGAGTTGATAATGAAGTACGCCAATATCAGCCTATTAAGAAAGGTGTGAGGCAGGGATGTGTAATGTCTCCAGATCTGTTTTCCCTGTACAGTGAAAGTATTTTTAGAAATATTGAAGATATGGAAGGAATCAACATTGGGGGACGACGCATCTATAACATTAGATATGCAGATGATACAGTCTTGATTGCAGACATTGAAAAGGACCTGCAACATTTTGTAGATGCGGTTGTTACACACAGTGAACAACTAGGGTTAGAATTAAATTGTAAACAGACACAGATTATGGTCGTCACTAGGAAGAACGAAATACCACAATGTAATATACAAATAAATAGGAATATTCTTCAACAAGTGAATAGGTACAATTATCTCGGTACATTAATAACATCTGATGGGAGATGCCTTGAAGAGATTAGAACAAGAATCGCTATGGCAAAAGTAGCCTTTATCAAGATGAAAAACATACTGACCAATAAAAAGATGCCAATTGAAACGAGAAAAAGAGTGTTGAGGTGCTACATAGAACCTGTACTTTTATATGGATATGAAGCTTGGATAATGAGCAGTCAAGCTGAAAAACATCTGATGGCTGTAGGAATGTGGTTTCTGAGGAAAATGCAAAGAATACCATGGACAGACAGAAAGACCAATGAACAAGTCCTTCAAGAAACAAATGCAGATCGTAAACTGATTAGAGATATTAGACGTAGATAGTCAAAATTTTTTGGGCATGTTATGAGAAGAAATGAATTGGAGAACTTGGTGAGATCGAAGGGAACAGACCAAGGGAAAGACCTAGAAGCAAATACCTCGATGTCTTGGCCACGTGGCATGGTCGAGACAGAAACACGAAGCTGATCCACGACTCTGTTGATCGAGTGAGATGGCGAAAAGTGACCGCCCACGCTTATCGGCATGGCACATGATGGATGGATGGAAAAGCTTACCGACAATTCTAACCTACATAAACGTCTTCAGTTACTGCCACTCCACAATCGCCTATTATTTAATAAGGCTAAACTAATTCACAAAATCCTATTTCAAAATGCTCCAAGCTACGTTTGGCCATTGTTTAAATATAATGCAAGACATAGCGAACGACTAAATATACTCCATGTCCCTAAACCTAGGATAGACTTATATAAAACAAGCTTAGCATACTCTGCCGTTCAGTTGTGGAACAATCTTCCACAAGAAATCAAAGACACCACCAATCATTATACATACATTTTCAACCTGTTTGAACACTACCTCAGTACAGAAAACATGCCCCCCCCCCCCCCCCCCCCGCCCCATAAACAAAAAAAAAAAAAAAAAAAAAAAAAGACAATAATAAGGGTAAATTATCTCAAACTAAAACTAACCAAAAAAACATTCCCATATGTATTGCACGTTACACCTTCCTTGGGTATTTATAATGCCCATGTTAAACAATACCTTAGTGAGTCATGTATTATTGATTAATTTTCATGCGTTTTAATGCTTATTGTTCTTTGTTGTTAAAGATTTGCTTCATAAGTGATATTGAATGAACGAATGTATGAGAGGAAAGAAAGAAGAAGGGCAAAATGCCAGACAAGCCTGAGTGCCCAATTCTTAACCCTTTGTAAATAAAGATTGTTCGTTCGTTCGTTCGTTCTCGTGTCCGGTTTTATTATCATTGTTCGTGCTGTTTTTAATTCGCTGAATTATTCATTAAGCCAGTTCTCTTTAGCATCGTTGCATTTATTCTTGATTTATCAATGCCATTTATGAAACTTCTTGTCATCACTCTTTGCCAGTGTCCTTGATTTCGTGAGATCTAACCATTTTCTGTGTCATCCATGTTTTATGAGATAAGGCAATAATTATAACAGTTTATGACAATAACAAATATTACTAAGTGTGTCTCTTTTAAGGGTGTTGACAGCGCCGTGAAAGCGTGCCCTGTCTCGTCAGACAAGGCACGATACTCTCTACGCACACATCGCGGACGACTGGCTTGTCGTTTGCGTCTTGGCACAGTTGTTACATCAGTGTTGCCAGGAAGATCGGCCATAGCACTTCCCAGAAGATGCTTGAAGTAGCTGACAAAGGGCGGACATTCATACATTATTCACATCTGTTCACAAATACTGTCTGTCATTTACTGCCAATATAGTACCTTGCGGTGTATGGCAGAGGGGTCTTTGAGCCTGAGGAATAAAGGCCGCCTGGCTAGTGCAGTCGCCGCGAACTGTGCAGGTTAGGATTTTCTTTTTGCCCCCGACAGAAAAAAATCCGACACCTTACCGAGGGATCGAACCCGGGCCTCCACGAATGAGAGTCCGGCGTGCTAGCCTCTCGGCCAGCCGCTCCTCGTTCACAAATACACGAACAAGATATTTTTAATGGGGGGGGGGGGGGGGGTATTAAGGATTTTATGTCGACATCAGTGTACCCTGTCAGCGTCAGTGACGTAGGGGTGAGTGAAAGCAGTTTCATAATTCACCGAAACACCGAGTCGAGGTTCCAAAATCACTCGCGGGTGATTTAGGAGCTGATCGTTTTGCGTTCATTCAACAGGAATCAACTTCGGTCCGCAGTCACGTCCACACGATGTGGAATTGAGAGTACACTTGTATCTTTGCAAAATAACAAAGATCGGTCGCATACAGGTTGCAGAATAGTTGCAGCCAAGGAGGTCCTATATCACGTCTTTCATTATATAGAAGGAAAAGATCTAGAAACGTGTGGTACGACTAGCTTTTCCTCGGAGTTCTGACGTTGGCCGGCTTCTTTGAACCATCCTCTCCAAGTCATTATGATGTATCTGTTTTTGCACAGTATACACGTCTGCCTTATCATTTGATGGAAAGGGGAACAATCAGATATATTCAACAAGATCTCGGTACTGATGAAGACTGCTTATTAGTTGCATATCTTTTATAAGACGTCACTCTCAACCAAGCATTTTTGTTGTTTTTGATTTCTTGGTAAGCTTTCTGAACGATCGGCTCATACCATTGTATGAAAGCCAACGCAAGATGATCTGCTGCACATCGCCCGCAGCTGTGTTTCGAACGCGGTATGCGGGATTACGAATTGAGTCCGTAACCCCATCGCCATAGAGCGGGATCAGGTTATTAAAGTAAACAAACATTAGGAAAATAAAATATTTTGAACTTCTAAAGAGAGATTAAAGCCTAGATAAGATCATTATGGATGAAAGTGTACCGGTAAGGCGGAGAAAATAAAAAAAAACCACGACATAGATGGGTTTAGGATGCGTTTAGGATGTGTTAAAAAGTTAACATATGATAACAACAGAGACAGGACATCCGGGTTATGACAGAAAGACATGTCAACAGCTTGTTATGGGGGAAAAGTTCCGCATATGACATTCGCAGTATGACAGGGAGACATGTCAACAGACTATTATGAGGGAGATTTTCCGTACAGGAAAAGCCACTTGCTGGTGATGTTGTTTGGTGGTGGTTGTGAGGATGATGGTGGTAGTAATGATGCTGGTGGTAGTAATGATGTTGTTGGTAGTGATGATGCTGGTGTTAGTGATGATGATGGTGGTGGTGATGATGGTGGTGATGATGATGTTGTTGGTAGTGATGATGGTGGTGATAGTGATGATGATGGTGGTGATGATGATGGTGGTGATAGTGATGATGGTGGTGGTAGCGATGATGGTGGTGGTAGTGATGATGGTGGTGGTAATGATTATGCTGGTGGTAGTGATAATGATGGTGGTAGTGATGATGATGGTGGTATTGATGATGCTGGTGGTAGTGATGATACTGGTGGTAGTGATGATGCTGGTTCTAATACTGATGGTTGTTGCAATAATAATGCTTATGATTATGATGGTGATGGTGATAATGATGGTGATGTGATGATAACGATGACCATGACAGTAACAATGGCATCGTTGATAACCTGATTTTCTGCGCGTCCAGAGGAACAGACTTATTGATCTGATTGCCTCTTATGTTGCTTTCACGCAGCCAACTGAATATACTGCCTATGTAAGTCTCAATGTCTTCAGACTGCACTTTGTTGTAACAGTCTTGGATTTCTTTCGGTAAAGGTATCTCCCAGATTTTGCCTTGACACAGTCCAAACATAATGGTCAAACATACACTGAACGGTGTCATCGTCATCGGTCACGATTCGCTGCAAATAGAACAGAGTTTTTGTGTTAATTGCCGATAAGTTGCTGGTTCTATACTGTTTTATTTACCTCATGCAATGTTATCACTATTTAGGCAAACACTTGGTTTGTCTATCATAACTAGGACACCACTAAAGAAGACAAAGAAAACGTGTGTAAGTGCTTGTGTGTGTGTGTGTGTGTGTGTGTGTGTGTGTGTGTGTGTGTGTGTGTGTGTGCCATCAGCATGTGCCATGCCGATAAGCGTTGGCGATCATCTCTCGCCATCTCACACGATCACAAACGTCTTCAATCAGCTGTCTTATTGTCCCGAACATCTCACGTGACCAAGCCTTTCAGATAGTGACTTCTCTGCCTTCCCCATGTTCTTTTCCCCAGTTAGAACTATTACCCTTTTTGGACAACAATCACCTTCAAATTAATGTTCCAATTGTGGCTGGCTCGGTCACTGAATTATTAATCTGAGAAAGACGATGGACCCTGATATGACTTCTCTTCTGAGGTTGAACGGGGTACGGGTAATGGTAGAATGGAAACGTTATTTCTTTTCAACTCAATCTTGCCAGTTGTCACAAAGTGTTCTCGTTTATTTCCTTTCATAACGTGCCCACAAGTATTGACTGTCAACGTCTAATTTCTCTAATCAGGTTAGTTTTCATTTGTTTCTTGTAGGACTTGCTTATTGGTTTTCTGTCTGTCCATGGTATCTTTGCATTTCATATATATATATATATATATATATATATATATATATATATATATATATATATATATATATATATATATATATATATATATATATATACATATATATATATATATATATATATATATATATATATATATATATATATATATTTGCATGTCTTTTGCAATCAACCCCCAACTCCGGGTTGATTTCTTGGGCAATTTTATCTTCAGTAGTTTGCCATTGCTTTCTAAGCGAGAAGTCAACATGTAATCGCATCTGACCGGTGTAGGGTTTGAACCCTGTACCTTGCTATCAGCGCATCGGAAATTTAAGAGAGAAAGTTCTTATCCTTTCAACTATACTAATCTATGTGTGTGTTATGTGTGGTGTGTGTTATGTGTGGCTTGTGTGTGTTGTATGTGTGTGTGTGTGTGTGTGTGTGTGTGGAGAGAGAGAAGGCATGGAGGACACTGCAGGACATCGCAAAAGATTGGACAGCTTGGCATGAGTTAATTCATGGCGCATGCCCCAAAAGGGGGTACAAGGCAGTCACAGTGAAGAACCTGCCGTGCATCTCATAAGATGGAGGATTCCCAGGAAACTGGTTCCTTCATCCCGGAGAAAACTGTAGCTGTAAAATCCCATCAATGGTTAATTCAGTCTACAAAGGGTTATGGGGAGTTGCTTCATTAGGGGATAAGTGACAGACAGACAGACAGACAGACAGACAGACAGACAGACAGACAGGCAGGCAGGCAGGCAGGCAGGCTGAGAGAAAAGGATGAAGAAGAAGGAGGAGGAGGAAGAGAAGAAGAAGAGGACGACGATGATTACTTATGCCAATGGAAGCAATGAAGAAAACCCAGTTTGTTAAATATTTATTGCCTTTGTAAAGGATCACTTTCGTTACACGCGGGTAACTCCATAGGTCACATGTGTCAAACTCAAGGCTTGCGGGCCACATCCGGCCTGCCGTACAATCATATCAGGCCCGAGAAGTCTCAACCAACGTACAAATATATTCGGCCAAAGAGAGAATTTTAGGCAAAAATATGTTTTTATGGTCACGATATAATGTGCAAATCAAATTCCATTATTAGCAGCATTCCGAATTATAGGCTACCTGAGAGCGTTCTTGCTTCGATTAGAATAAGCGAAAATAAAAGTTGTGTAGTGAGTTAGTGTTCGTCGTTATAGTGTCCTAGGAACGTTCAGATGCTCGTTTTTGATTGGCGCATAAAAAATAAAAGTAGTGTAATGTCCAGATATTACATTACCTTTTCCCGCTACGGTTAACCTGATATCAATCAAGCGTCAGTCGGTAGAAGCACAATCTTTTAAAATCAAGGCTAGCCTTTAAACTGGCCAAGAGAAAAGTTGATTCTGAAAACAGAGCCTTTCAAAGCCGCTGGGAGGTTGAATTTATGTTTACTGATATTGGCGGTAAACCTGTGTGTCTAATTTGTAGAGAAAATGTGGCTGTGATCAAAGAATATAACCTGAGACGGCACTATGAGACTAAACATTAAGACAAGTTAAACAGCCTAAATGCAGAGCAGAAACTACAGAATGCAGAAGAATTGAGAGGCATCTAACATCACAGCAGATGTTTTTCACCAAAGCAAAATCACAAACTGATGCTGCAGTCAAGGCAAGTTTTATTGTGTCAGAGGAGAAAGCAAAATCAGGCCGACCATTTACAGAAGGGGAGTTTTTGAAGCGTTGCATTATGAAAGTGTGTGACGTCTTGTGTTCAGTTCAGACAAAAAGCAGATATTTGCAAAAGTAAGCCTTGGCAGAAATACGGTTGTTGATCGGGTTTGTGAGATGGTCACTGATGTGGAAACACAGCTGATCGAAAAAGGCAAAGACTTTGTTGCATTCTCACTTGCTGTCGATGAAAGTAATGACACGACTGACACTGCACAGCTCGTCATCTTCATCCGTGGAGTGGACTCCTGTTTGAATGTTACAGAATAAATATTGGACATGAAATCCATGCATGAGACAACAGGAAAACACATTTTTTGGCAACGCATGTCAAAGTTTAATCAACGTGGACCTGCCTTGGGACAAATTCGTTGGCCTGACAACAGATGGAGTACCTGGAGTACCGGCGATGTGTGGCGAAAAAAGTGGTCTAGTTGGAAGGATGCGGTTAAAGATGCAGGAGAACTGTACTGGTGAATTGATATGATGTCGCTGCATCATACACAGAAGATCGCTGTGTAGTAAAGTCCTCAACATGGAAGATGTAATGAGCACTGTAACACAAACCGTCAACTTTATCAGAGCCAAAGGTTAAATCACCGTCAATTTCAGTCTTTTTTGCAGGAAATATAGTCGGCGTTCAGTGACATGCCTTATCATATAGAGGTGCGGTGGCTAAGTCGGGGGAAAGTTCTTAGTAAATTTTTCCAGCTGATCGAGGAAATCTGTCAATTCATGGGCAGTAATTGAAAATATTCCACAGTTTTTCGTGATAAAAAGTGGAAATGTGAGTTGGCGTTTCTGTCTGATATAACCACTCATCTCAACGACTTGAACCTGCAGCTCCAGGGACGGGATCACATTATCACTGATATGCATGATGCAGTGAAGGCATTTCAAGTGAAGCTGCGCTTATGGGAGACACAAATGCACCAATGCAACCTGTCTCACTTTTTTCTTGTTGCCAGGCAATGTTAAACCAAGTCACGCTATGGTGTTTCCCAATGCACACTTTGCTGAAAAACTTAGCTTACTTCGCGCCGAGTTCGCACGGCGCTTTAGTGACTTTGAAGCACAGAAAAGTAATTTCGAGCTGTTTCGTAATCCATTTGCCATAGATGTGGAAACTGCACCTGTAAATTTGCAGATGGAGTTAATAGAGCTGCAGTGTAATGGGACACTAAAGGCAAAGTACGACACTGTGGGGCCTGCACAGTTCACTCGTTTCATTCCTGAAGAGATGCCCCGGCTTCGTCTACATGCGGCACGAACTTGAGTATGTTTGGTAGCACATATCTGTGTGAGCAGCTGTTTTCTGTGATGGAGATTAACAAAACATCACACAGGAGTCGCCTCACTTATGTACACTTGCAGTCCATAATGAGAATCTCATTGACACAAAACAATACTCCCAACATAAACGAACTTGTAGCCAAGAAAAGATGCCAAACATCGTGGTCTGACAAATTGACATAAGAGTGAAAATGTGTATACCAATGATGTTTTATTATTAACCCTTTGTTTCTGTTTTAATTTATATTAATGTTTACAAAAGGTTTAATTTTCGGCTTACTGAATGTTTTCCTGTCCGACCCGCAAACTTACGTGTGATTTGAGTTTTGGCCCGCAGAGCGATTGAGTTTGACACCCCTGCCATATATCATACTGTCTCCTCTTGTAGATCACAACACGAGAATCGTAACACTGTGCACAAATCTATAGCATTGGCTGGGATCCGGATATGTGTATATTGGAATCACACAAGCTGTCAATATACTTTTATTCTGTGTGGATAGGTTTTACAGATGTAAATTTGGCGCGTGTAGAAGCCTATTTGGTCTACATTTATTGCTTTTCAACCACCGGGGGATTTAAACACTGTGCTTCCTAAGTGTTCGCTCTTTCCCGAGAAGGCTGGATGTTTACCCCACTAACGCAAGATGAGGGGAATATACCATCCTCGTGTTCCTTCTCATCTCATCTCACCATGTTCCTCTTGTACCTTGCGGTGTCGCGGTGAAGTATAAACAGCTGGAGAGTGCCCGCTTGTGGGCTACATGTATCAATATTCCCATGGACTCTGCTATCCCCTCCGTCCAACGTCTACGTGGTCGGCCTCTTCCTCTACTTCCATCAGGTTTGTACATCATTGCTTGTTGAGGTATACTGTTATTGGTAACCTAGTTGCATGGCCAAACCATTTGACTTGCTGACTTCTAATAAAATCCAGTGCAGCTAAAATCCCCACTTTAGTCCTGATTGTTTCATTTCTGATCTGATCTCTTCTTGATACATTGAGTATTCTTCTCGGGAATCTCATTTCTGTTGTTGTGATTTTTCTTTTCTCTGTTTCTGTCATTGTCCAGGTTTGGCATTGGTAGCATAGAGTTGGTAGGAAGATTGTGTTATAAAGTGCTTTCTTAGTAGTTATTGATACATATTTGTTCTTTAGTATTGATGCCACTTGTCCAATGAGTTGGATTGCCTTATTGTATCTATTTTCGATCTCGTCTTCTGATGTGCCATTTGATGATATTATACTTCATAGTAGCCGGTCTCTCTGGCCGAGGGGTTACACCCCTTTCTCAGTAATCCCGTTTATCACGCAGAGTCTCGTAGCGGGAGAGAACTGGACGCGGTTCTACCCCCGCTGGTGACTTGCGGGATAACTGAGCCGGCCGCTCAGAAAGCAATGGCAAACTACTGAGCGTAATCTTGCCAAGAAGTCAACAGACAGCTGAAAGATGCTGCTGTTGACAGCGATGTCCTGTAAAGGATATGGGAATTAACAAACAAAAAAACAGGTACTTGAAACTCTTTACTTGTTTCAAGGGTTGTTCATTTAGGTGAATCTTTGCTGCTATTCCTTCTTTAGTTATAGTCATTACCACTGTTTTACTTGTGCTAATTTTCATGTTATGTTCCCTACACATTTCGCTTAGACTATTCATGTGGTCTTGTAATTCAGCTTCTGATTTTGCGATTAGAACTTGGTTGTCCGCAAACAGGAGTTCTCTAATGGTTAAATTTGCAGATGGTTCTTCTTTTGTGTTCTCGTCATGCGGTGTTCTTGCGGTCTCTGCTTGGCTGGTTTCTTTACATATGTTGTCTATATATGTTATGAACAAGAGAGGGGACAGGACACAACCTTGTCGTACTCCAGATCTTATGGTGCAGAGTTCTGAGTGTCCTTCAGTTGCTCTCGCTATGCATTCACTGTTGTTGTATAAACTTCTACATAGGTTTGTTAGATGTGTACTCACTCCATGTTGTTTAAGGATTTCCCACAGCTTGTTTCTATCTACTCTATCGAATGCCTTTTTCTTGGTCGACAAAGGCTAAGTATAGTGTTTCATTGAATTCCATTGATTTTTCTATAAGTTGTCTAAGAGCAAATATGGCATGTGTGCATCCTTTGTTTTTCCTAAATCCAAGTTGTGTTTCGCTTAGCTGGTGTTCTATAGTAGTTCGTAATCTTTTCTCAAGAATTTTGCAAAATATTATCCCAGTATGACTCAACAGTGAAATGCCTCTGTATTGTGTGCAGTCTCTTTTGCTGCCTTTGTTTTGCCAAATTTGGATAATTATGGTGTTTCCCCATTCTCGTGGTGTCTGTTGTTCTATCAAAACATGGTTGAATAGTCTATGTAGCCATTCTGTTCCTACTTCTCTTGCTATTTTAATTAGTTCATTTGGTGTTTCATCTTGTCCTGGTGATTTATTCAATGGGGCTAATCTGACGGCTTCTATAATTTCTTCTTTCAGTATGTCTGACTCTAGTTCTTCGGTGGCATCTGTGTCGGTTTCTTGAATTCCTGTGACATATGAATGGATGTTGAGAAGTTATTTGAATTATTGTTTCCATCTTATTAGGATTTGTTTTTGTTCACTTATTGGTTCTCCATTGTAGCTTTTAATTATTTCAGTTGGTTCAAAGAGTTCTCCTCTTGTTCTCATTGCACTTATCTTTTTGTAGAAGTTTCTAGTTGCCTCCTTGTAGTTTTTATTTAAGGTTTCTCCATACGCTTCCAAGTCTTTTTGATTTTCTCTCTTTACTGTTCTATTCACATGTCTTCTCGCTATTCTTATATTCTATGTAATCGCATTCCTGTTTGCTCTTCGGCCACTTTTTATATTTTCCTTTTTGTCTTATACAGCTTACTTTACTTCTGCGTTCCACCAACTTGTTATTTTCTTTATCCTTGTTTTACGTTTTTTTCGTGATTCCACATGTTATTTTTGCATGTATTTTCCCGGTCTTTGCTTTCTTATATTGATGGTTCTTACTCTAGCAAGGACTGATTTGTGGTCTGTGTTTATTCTTAAGTTGGGCACTGCCTTTGTATCTAATATATCTCTCTTTCTGTTATTTCTTGTTAATATAAAATCAATTTGGCTTTTAGTATCATTTCTTTCATTATGTTGGTCTCCAAATGCTCCAAGATGTTTTCTATGCCCGCTCTGTTATGTCCTAGTCTGGCATTGAAGTCTCCCATAACTATGATGTTGTCCTGCTTATCTATTTTATTTAGCACGTCATGTATGTCTTCGTAGAATTCCTCGCATTCTTGCTCATTATTTTGTCAAATTTGACACCATCATTCCCACTTGGTCTGCTCCAGTGAAACGGGGACATCGTACCTTTAAGCCAGTCACTTCATACACCAGAAAACTGAGGAACAATCCAGAAATCAATCCATAATTCAGTTGGTCCTAAAAAGATTCGAGCACCTGCAATGATACCACTCATGTCCCATTTGAATGGTTATTGCAATTGCTATGGATATATCAATGACGCTGATATGTAGAATTTTCTACATGGGCAACAGTTATTTATTCTCATAACATGCCCAACAAATCTGGACTGTCTGCGTCTAATTTCTCTAATCACTTTACGATTTCCACTTGTTTCTTGAACGACTGTCTCATTCGTTTCTCTGTCCGCACATGGTATTATTTGCATATTTCTAAGAAACCACATTTCCAATGTCATTAGATGTTTCTCACCTTGTCGACTTATTGTCGACGCTTTACATGCATAAAATAGTAAAGGTTCTACATAGAAACCCACAACTGCAACAACTGCTCCAGAGTAACAAACATCAAGGTGACATAGTGATCTACTGCGCCAAACAGGCCAAGGCCGAGAAATGGGACGAGTTCTGCAGGAAGGTGTGCTCCGAGCGATCTCTTACGACATTCTGGCGCCTCCACAAGAGCATGAACGGTGCTGGACAACGTAGGGGTATTCCATACTTTCAAGGCACAGACCTCGCATGGAAAAAGTCGGATGCGGATAAAGGTAAGGCCCTTCTTGCACGCTACATAGAACAGACTGACCAGAAAGACGAGCCCGCCAGACAGAGGACCACAACGACACTCTCTCAATTGTGCGAGGGGGTCGGGACAGACGAAGAATGGACAATCACAGCTGAGATATTGCGTGCGATGCTCAAGAAATCACCTAACACCGCCCCAGGCCCAGACGGCATCCGCTTTGTTGACCTACTGGTGATATCAGATGATGACATGGAAGAACTAGCCAGAGAATTCAACACCAGTATACAGAGGGGTCAGGTCAAAGAAGAATAGCTACACAGCTACTTGCTGCCACTGCCAAAACCGAACAAAGACCATTCCAAGATAAGCGGCTACAGAATCATTACGATGCAGAATACTGTTGGCAAGCTACTGGAGAAAATTGTAGCACACAGACTTGCTTGGGACTTGGAACAGCTCGGCTGCTTCCCGCCCACACTTGGAGGATACAGACGCAACAAAGAGTCATGGCTGAATGCGGCGGTCTTTGCTCAAGATGTTTACGAAGGATTTCAGGTCAGAGAAGAGACATGTGCGGCCGCCATAGACTTAGAGGACGCATATAACAGAGTATCTTTCGAGCACTTGATGCAAACCCTCCTCAGACTGAAAGTGCACCCTCACCTTGTACGATGGATAGCTGCAGTTCTGCTCCAAAGGAAGGCGGTGCTAAGATGCGGGAGTTGGTCTTCTGAGCCGACAACGATATGTCCAGGATTGCCGCAGGGTTCACCACTGTCACCAGTACTATTCAACGTGTATACGGTGCCGATCACTGAACAACAGTTGGACGGGAGGGGTAGGACTCTGTCATTCGTTGACGACATCCTCGTGTATCGACAGGGTCGAGATAGACAGGCGGTTGCCAATGATATGCAGGGCGAACTAGATCGAATTTCCTCATGGTGTGCTGATGCCGATGCCCTTGTCAACCCTGCAAAGGCAACGGTTACATGGTTCTCACTAAACAACCATATTGTGAAAACAGACCTGCCGGCAGTAAGAATGGATGGGAGCAGTTTGAGTAGAACCCAGTCAATGACATATCTTGGCGTGAGGCTTGATCGTAGCCTGTCCTTCAGAGATCATGTCGATTATGTCATAACGAAGGCTCGAAAAGGTTTGTCAGCAATGAGAGTCATGGCGACTGCCAATATCGAGCAAAGACTGCTAATACTTCTGTTCCAAGGACTTGTGCTTTCACGCATCGAGTATGCCCTGGCCATCCTCACTGTCAGCCCTACACAGATTGGAAGACTTGAAAAGGTACAAAACGAAGCCATGCGCATCATTTTGGGCTGCACGAGAGACACCAGCTGTGTAGCAATGAGATACCTCCTTGACTTCCCGACAATGGAACACAGGATCAAGATCTGGAGAGCTCGTGCATACTTAAAAATAAGTGCAGATGAGCAGCACCCTCTGCATGACGCTATATTCAGAGAAAAGGGTGACAGGCTAAAGAGGGGCAAATCATGGATGGGTCGGGCGGAAGATGTCGTCAGACAGGTCTGCAGTCTTACCAGTATCAACCCCGGCAAGGAATGGGTGCCGGTGCCTCCAGCTTTTAAGTGCACTTTCTCCTGCATTATCACACTCGACAGACGGTGCAGAGAGCAGAACCCTGCCGCTGTCAATGCAGAGGTTAACGCGCTCATCTATGAACACTCAGATAGCCCCGAAGTGCTCATCTATACAGATGGATCTGTTGTAAAGCAGCAGAGAAGTGCGTGGGCATTTACAGCCCGTTCAGCGGGCCGAACCGTTCAAGAATCCTAGTGGTGCCCACTCTATGACCACGAGCAGCATGACGATGGAGGTGATGGCAGTTACACAGGCTTTCATATGGCTGGAATCACAGCATTATACCAACGTGTGTGTACTAAGTGATTCAATGAGCATGATTCAGAAGGTCGAAGCTGGATCTGTACGTAGACAGTGGACTGAAGTCGCTGCGGAAGTCTGTTGTCCGTAAAGTCACCTTCATCTTCGTCCCGGGACATGCGGGAGTCGAGGGAAATGAACGAGCTGACAAATTGGCTGGCTCTGCACCCCCTGTAGATGGCCAGCCAATGGATCGTGCCGATGTTATTAACGTCCCTTAAAGATATGGCGAGAACAGAGGATTTTGACGTCAGTGATTCCACATCGCTTTCCAGGATGAAAGACCTGGGAGTAAGAATCGGCACAGCCAGACGCGAGAGGTACATCGGGAAAACAAAGCGCCTCGTCAACCAACACAGAACTGGCACTATTAGCCACCGGACGCTGATGCATATGCTGGGGGGAGGATCTGAGCACCTATGGACATGTCCGGAGTGCAACGAAGATACCCCAACTGATAAATAACTAACTAACTAACTAACTAACTAATCCATCCATCCATCCATCCGTCCGTCCGTCCGTCCGCCCGCCCGCCCGCTCGCCGGACAGGCCGACCGTTCGGTCGGTAGGTCCATCCGTCCCTCCTATCCTCCGTGGGTCCGTCCGTCTGTCTGTCTATATATCCAGTTATCTTTCTATCTGTATAGCTGTCTGCCTATCTGTCTAACCACATGCCAGCCTACTTATGTATCAGTTTGTCCACCACTCATTCATTATTTTTTTAGCCACTCCGTCTGCCTATTTATGAATCTATGTAGCGCTATCGTTATTGCCCGTGTCCAGCATCACCCCCCCCCCCCCCCCTTATTTTCACAGACAGACAGACAGACTAATTTCGAACTAAAGTAGCTTTACATTGAGAGCTAACGTAACTCAGTATTGTTAACTAAACTAACTTAACATTGTGACCTAACTTAACATTGTGAACTAACTTAACATTATGAGCTTACGTAACATTTTTTATTATATGAACATTATGAGCTAACTTAACGTTGTGAGCTAACTGAGCATTGTGAGATAAATTAACATTGTGAGCTATCTTAGCATTGCGAGCTAACGTAACATTGTGAGCTATCTTAGCATTGTGATCCAACTTAACAATGTGATCCAACTTAACAATGTGATCCAACTTAACAATGTGATCCAACTTAACAATGTGATCCAACTTAACATTGTGAACTAACTTAACATTGTGAACTAACTTAACATTATGAGCTTACGAAACATTTTTTATTATATGAACATTATGAGCTAACTTAACGTTGTGAGCTAACTGAGCATTGTGAGATAAATTAACAATGTGAGCTATCTTAGCATTGTGATCCAACTTAACAATGTGAGCTATCTTAATATTGTGAGCTAACTTAATATTGTGAGCTAACGTAACATTGTGAGCTAACTTAACATTGTGAGCTAACGTAACATTGTGAGCTAACTTAACATTGTGAGCAAACTTAACCTTGTGAACTAGCTTAACATTGTTAACTAACTTAACATTGTTAGCTAAAGTAAACTATCATTTATGTCTATTGTTTTCACAACGTTACTGGGTTTGGTTAAGGCGGAATAGTAAAGGTTAGCTAGTTAGTTAGCTAGTTAGTTGGTTAGCAAGTTAGTTAGTCAGCTATTAAGTTTTCTAGTTAGTTAGCTAGTTAGTTATTTAGGTAGCTATCTAGCTAGTTAGTTATTTAGTCAACATATAATACTCATTACACATCGGACTATAAGTCCATAAGTGCTCAGATCCTGTAGCACATTTTCCCGTCATTTTTTTTTCATTTTCTCTTCGTCATTCTCATTATTTATTTATCTTTTCATTGTACTCATCCTGTTCTCAGGACTTAATGTAGTCACCTTTGTGTCTTCTCCGCGATTATATAAAGTGTTTGTGTATGAATTTGCTTACCTATGGAGGCCAGTCGCCGCAACGTCCGGTGTTTTCCGAAATTGTGTTCTGTACAGTTGCATTACTTTGTGTTATTTTATATTGTTAAAAGGAAAATGGGGCACCACAGCAATAGTCCATGGCTTATTGACCATGGTGCAAGAGCACGCTCGCATGCCGGCACGGTTGTCCTGGGTGCGAATCCGCATGGAAGCGCATTTTAACAATTGGTATGGACTCCTAGGTCGACCCAGCCTAAAATAGGTACCCGGGAATATCTTGGCTGTAATATTGACAACCCTCGAGTGCCGACTGATCTGTAACAATGTGGGGCTAACATTTTATGCCTAATGCGCCCTAGGGCGTGTCAAAGGGTCAATTACTTACTTTAATTACCTAATACACTTTATGGAAAGCCACAACGTAATGTTTTCACGCCCTTTCTGCTCGGTTCACTCACCATAGCCAGATTTACCCACCTGACAGGTCGACTAAATTAATTATTCTCTCTTAAAATGTTTTTTTGACATATCCTGATGGCTGAAGACATTAACATACTGCGATGTTTTTCTAGTCAAGGCCATTTGTGTACAAATGTGTGTTTTGTAACCCACCAGGATGACTATATCTAGTTCCCCGACAGTTGCATATACACATCTTAATCAAACAGAACTATACCCACGTAGAGACAAGGTGTCACAAAACCTTATATACATCCCCCACACATATCTCACCCACACACACTCCCCACCCATCCACCCAAACATCCCACACCCATACACATCCCTCACCCACACCCCCAAACCCACAACCACCCCACCTGCACACATTTCCCACCGACCACATATCCCCACACCCACATCTCCCCACCCATACATATACCCCCACCCATCCCATAACCCATCATCAATCATCCACCAACATATCCTCCTCCACCCACTCACCCACAACCACCTAGCCAAACACACATTCCCACCCACACACACATCTCCCCGCCAACCCATACATCCCGCACGTACCCACACACAAATCCCCCACCCACCCACACAATCCCACCCCGCCCACCCACACACACATCCTCCATGTAGATAGATAGATAGATAGATAGATAGATAGATAGATAGATAGATAGATAGATAGATAGATAGATAGATAGATGGATAGATAGATGGATGGATGGATGGATGGATGGATGGATGGATGGATGGATGGATGGATGGATGGATGGATGGATGGATGGATGGATGGATGGATTGATAGATAGATAGATAGATAGATAGATAGATAGATAGATAGATAGATAGATAGATAGATAGATAGATAGATAGATAGATAGATAGATAGATAGATAGATAGATAGATAGATAGATAGATAGATAGATAGATAGATAGATAGATAGATAGATAGATAGATAGATAGATAGATAGATAGATAGATAGATAGATAGATAGATAGATAGATAGAACTGTTTTGTTCAAAAGGTTAAGAATTGGCACGCAGGTATGTTTAACAATCTCCCCTTCTTATCAATTGGCACGCAGGTATGTTTAACAATCTCACCTTCATATCTTTCTCTTTCATACAATATTGCATCCATACATAACTTTTGTGGCTACTGCAGAACAACAACAACATCATGAGAATATGCAATATAAAGGCATAGGAAATGTCCAAATCTAATGACTAAATGACTCACAAATATTAATTATTGATATGTCAATTGGTATTAGCTATGGGAAACATAATGTTGTACCAATAGGGGGCTAACTGTTATATTAGGGTGTATTATTATTATACAGACTAAAAAATACCCGAACAGAAAGACAAATCCTAAATGATGACACACACACACACACACACACACACACACACACACACACACACACACACACACACACAAATAAGCTGCGTTAAAAGAAATACCAAATAGACACGTACATTAACATGACAAATATTAACATAGGAAACAATCAAGATGCAGAAGATGGATACTCGGTTGCTTTGGCTGGTTCTGAAGTTAGAAAGAGCGAGCATATAAAACGACGTCATGACACACATAAAACGACGCCATAACACATAGAAAACGACGCCATAACACATAGAAAACGACGGCATGACACAAAGAAAGGACGTCATGGCACATAAAAAGGACGTCATGACACATACACAACGTCGCCATGACACATACGAAACGGCTGTCATGATTACTTTTATATCACAAGAGAAGGTAAATATAATAACAGATATGTGTGGCGTTTGCGGCACGTAGTAGAGAGAGAGAGAGAGAGAGAGAGAGAGAGAGAGAGAGAGAGAGAGAGAGAGAGAGAGAGAGAGAGAGAGAGAGAGAGAGAGGGGTTACTTCCTGGCTGTATAGGAACTTGGACCTATACAATTCAGCTTGTCTTTGTGTGCGGGTAGCCCTATAATATTACCCATCCCCGGTGGAAAGAACGACAGTGTGCTGATTCATTGCACATGTACTGGCTATTGTTAATGATTTTAAGAAAAAAGTCACCTTTTGCCCATTATAAATCATTCTAATAATTAATCAACCACAAGTGCATTAGAGACTCAACAGTAATTCTAATTGCAAGAGAAAATGAAACTAAAGAAAGTTTACACATTTCAGTCAGGAAATATAGTTGACAGTTTGTATGTGAACATTAGTAAAAAGAAAATAAGTTTCTTTTGTATGTAAGGGACCTTGCTTTGATTCTGCAAGTCCAAATTAAGTTTCTGTATTCTGCTAGTATTTCGAGTAGTTTTGTGTGTATGTGTTTGGGTGTTTTAGGAAAAGTGTTCAGAAAGATTGTCTTTTAAATGTCTGTTTGTTTGCCTGTGTGTTTTTGTATTAGTTGTTGGAGAGTTTCCACTGCACCTGTGACTGTTTTACACGTGTTGAATACGTGTTCTTCTGTCTGTTGCGTGTTGTTCCTGCATAGTTGCATTTTCCTATTTGTCTGGATCTGAATGCTACTTTGGTTATTATGGGAGTCATATAAAAATAAATCAGTCTGCAAGTGACCTCTTTTGTCTTAGGTGTGATGTGTTTGTTGTGTAAGTTGGAAAAGGTGGATGTATAGTCTGACGTGAAATATTTTTGTCCTCTTTTGATTCTCAGCTTAAGTGATGGTGCTTATTTACTAACTAATTGTTTGAATATTTCCCGTGTTGTTTCCCGTATTAAATGTTCATATATTATTTTTGGTATGATGTATGTGTTAACTATTATTCTTCTACCAAATATTGTTGCTGTTTTGTATTTATACCTGTGTAGCATGTGTGTGATATGTTGTGTTAGTTGTAGCCATGTTTCTTTGTGTGTTGTTCTGAGGTCACATGGAAATGTGATCCCATACAGTTTCATACTCGTGTGTGTGTGTGTGTGCGTGTGTGTGTGTGTGTGTGTGGATGAGTGGGGTGGGAGTGGGGGTGGGTGTGGGTGGGTGTGGGTGTGGTAGGTCTGGCGGGAAATCAGACTTTTGTTTCCACTTTCCCAAGCCCATAATCTGTGATTTTTGTATATTAATTTTGACTCCAGTGCCTTTCCCAAAGTGAGAGAAGGTGTGCAGTATGTTTCTGGTGGATGTGTTGCTTGTAGGGAAGAAGGCAGTATCGTCGGCATAAGCAATGACCTTTTGCACTCCTATTCCCTGTATGAATGTGCCTTTAATGCTGGTATCTTGTCTGATCTTTTCTAATAATGGCCCTAGTGTCAGTATATACAAATGACATAAAACCTGTCCAGTCTGAAGGTCTGGTTGAGCTAGAGGTTACAGCCACATTGACTGCGCCCAAACACAGGACATTATTGCGTCAGTCTACTGTATAAACGAGCGAATTAAACGCTGCATGGCATGTGGGTGACAAGATTATTATTCCACGCTTCTGTAGTGGCTTCTGGCAACGCACGGGAAAACTAACAGCTGTGTTTGAAATACATACAGGAGCGCGACAATGTTGGCTTCCCCCACCTTTACCATTCCAACTGGATATAAGCAGGGTCTAGGATGATGACGTAGGTGTTGCATGATAAACGTATCCGTCTATCTGACACCAGAGTTTGAGTTGAGCTAAGTCGAGCACCGACATCACAGCACCCGGGAACATTGTCAGGTTTTCCGTCCGCCTCTTAAACAACAGCGAAGAGTCTCTTTACTAATCGTACCAGCTGTAGTCTAAATGTTTCCGTCTGGACCTTTCCTCAGTGTACTGACCACATCACCCCTGGGTACTGGGTTGAGTTGAGTTAAGTCATCTCACCCCTGGGGACTGGGTTGAGTTAAGTCAAGAACCGACAATACTGCACTCTGGGCATTCCTATAAGCGCTCAGTCCTCATCTTCAACAGTGTGACGAGATGACGCCTAGATCGCTATGCAGAAATCACGCATACTGCGGTAGCGTTGATACACAAATTAAATTCTCAACCACTTATAGCGTCATAATGGCAAATACTTGTACGGATCTAGTGCGTCATGCGTCCAATTACACTTGTTCCTGCAGCGAGGCGCTGTTGTCATTTGGAGGTGACAGGTTCAAATCCGGTCGGTAACTATAGCTTTCCAATTTTATGTTAGTCTGTTGCGTCCTCTAATCTCTACTTCCTTCTTCTCCATCTATGAGTGTCAAACAATATTATTTATGTTTATTTATGGAGTGTAATGGCAAATACAGACGATATGCGATGGTCTGCAGTAAAAACACCCTGCCGTACTAAGGACAGCATTTATTTCCACGTCATAGATTGAAGTAACGTAGTTTGCTATCCCCCCATCTTCGACCCATTTATCTAGCCCTAGAAAGTTAGTGTGACTAGAGAAATAATTTTAACTACTCCACCGAGTCCTAAGGTAAAATGCGATACGCGTTGAGTACTACCAGACCGGAGGTTAAAAAACAACTATCACTTGAAGAAGATGCAGAGAGAGAGAAAGAGAGAGAGAGAGAGAGAGAGAGAGAGAGAGAGAGAGAGAGAGAGAGAGAGAGAGAGAGAGAGAGAGAGAGAGAGAGAGAGAGAGAGAGAGAGAGAGGTTACATTACTGCTAATACACATATTAGATAATTGTTAATTATACTACTCCCAGGAAATGTGTGTTCTTCTTTCTCGTATCTCTGTCTCACTCGTATCTCTCTGTCTCTATGTCTCTCTCTCTCTGCTCCGCCCGCTCTCTGTCTCTATCTGTCTGTCTGTCTGTCTGTCTGTCTCTCTGTCTCTCTCTCTCTCTCTCTGCTCCGCCCGCTCTATGTCTCTATCTATCTGTCTGTCTGTCTGTCTGTCTGTCTGTCTGTCTGTCTGTCTCTCTCTCTCTCTCTCTCTCTCTCTCTCTCTCTCTCTCTCTCTCTCTCTCTCTCTCTCTCTCTGGGGCATTCTTATATTATCATTTGGTATATAGACAGCGCACATCTCTGCCGGCCTGGTGTTCGTGTGTTCAAATCCTCTTCATGGCGAAGATTTCTACTTTTCTTGACCGTAGGCTCCAGGGTCGACCCAGCTTCATGGAAACTACAGCATTCTCTGAGAGGTGAGGTGTCTGGTTTGATCCACCGTGCTTATTTGGCCAAGAAAATATTGACCTGGCACCATATTTCCAATACGCTACGACAGCTTGACAATAGATTCCGTTCCCTTTGTTATATAGGCATAACGTTTTTCAAATCTTTGGTTTGCTCGTCTTATTGAATAGCCCATTGTTTCAGACCTGTAGAATATTCTTTAGCAGCAAACATTCAGCAATGCAGTCATATGGTGTAGTTTAAATCAGCAATGAACTCATGTCGCGTAGTTTACATCAGCCATGCAGTCATATGGTGTAGTTTAAACCTTTTAAACAAGCTGTTACCACAATCATCGTCATGTTTAATGACTTCCTAGACTACACGCTTCCCTGTATAGTTCAGTTCAGTTCAGTCGCGTTTCCAACATCACAGCAACGGGTCGTCCCCATTATGCTCCGTTCCTGTGCCAGTGAATACCACATAAAATGTTCCTCACTGCCCAATGTGAAAAGTGGAAAAGACAGGAGTCTCGACAAACAACAGCCCGCTCAGGCAGACTTGTGCATAATGCCGCCACCAGAATGTCACCACAAAAGTCCTCCACGCAACAATTATCCTTGATGCCAACCAGATGTTCACCTACAAAGTCTCGATGTTTCTAGATGTTGGTGTTCCGTGTCTAGATGTTTTCTAGCCAGCCACGCCATTTTATCTCCAAAATGCAGTTCCCGCAACAAAACAACCTCGGACAGATGAAGAAACTTTCACTGTACATAATGCCGTCTCCAGAATGCCAAAACAACATTCCTCCACGAAACACAGTTCATCGTCAAAGGATGTGGCATTCAACCAGAACACCAGCAGCCACACATTTTTCCATAAAGCACAAAATACCTGTCAATTCTGGGACATAGCCAGCCGCCATTGCTCTGAACATGCAGATCACGCTCCACAAACTCGGGCAGATTTAAAAGAATTTCACACGAAATTCACAGCTCACAGCGTCGCGCCACACACTCAACTCAGTAGCAGGACGGTGCAACAATAAACTACCAGTACAAAATGAGGAAAATGCGAATGCAAACGGTGGCCACGAGCATAAACACTCCAAAGGCATTAACCGTTTCACTGCCTATCTTCCATGTTCGTGACCGGAAGTCTCCGCTGTATAATAGTATTATTCTCTAAATGTAAATGTCACAAAGAACAATAAGAACTTATGATTTTCGGTAATTGTAATCATTTATTAGTTGTTGTTTTTGGTCTGATTGAAGATTGATTTTTTTCTGATTGAAGATCTGATTGAAGCTTGGCTTTGTAAAGAGACTTTTCTGAGATAAAAGTTATAACAGTAAGAGTATATAGTAAAATAACATAAAAATAACTACAATATCTCTGCTGATTTTACATAAACAACAAGTGTCTGATGGCATCACTGAGTGAATGTTTTTTTGCTGCTTTATCGTCTTGGAAGCAGGCCTACTTGTATTATGACTCTCAAGTATTATTCTCCTGTTGAGAACATAGAAGTAATGTAGCTAAAGAATTACAAATAAACAACGATAGTTTTATAAGGCACTTCAGAAAAAATCCTTCCGAAGAGTCAGATGTACAAGATGTGATGTATTAGCAATCATGAAATATAAGAGGAATTGAGTAAATAGACACTGAAAAGTCAACAGCAGACCGCCTAGGGGAGTGTTTTGGAAACAAACTTCACGTCATACCCAACATGTGTTCGATGGTTGCTAAATTAATTTCTGAGTCACCTCTTTGATGGGATTGTATCATGAAGATTTTACACTTAGAAATGGATTTTGATCTCGTATTTAGCTTACTAGTGTGAACAGTCACAGCCACGGTGAGATGGACAGGAATAATCTCACAACGCGGGGTTTGCTATTGGTAACTATCTGTTGAAACAAAGCAGTATTGATCTGTCATTGATGCGTGCATGGGTAATGTGTTCAGCATCCAGATAGGGAAATTGGTTTTGTTGTTTTGTTGAGACACTTGTGAATTCATCATTCTCTCTTCGCAGCCCTAACACTATTTCATAAATCCAGCAGGACATTTCTTTCATGTTGGGTACGACGTTATTTTTTATTTTTTTGAACACACACCTCTAGGCACGTTATTGTTTACTTTTCAGTGTATAATTGTTTCATTCCTCTAATATCTGATGATTGCTAATAAATAATAGCTTTTGACTCTTCGGAACATCTGAATCTTCAGAAGAATTTTGCTACTATCGTTATTTGTAATTCTTTAGCTAGATTACTTCCAGCTCCTACACTATTTCCACCAGAACCTCACACTGCAATCTATATCTATTTAATTAACCCACACGTAGAATTCGTTCAAAAAATAGCAAACAACATCGGCATAATACTACAATGAGATGTTATAAATGTGGAACCATCACCTATAAGATATGAAGTACATGCCTGTGATGTTATGATGATAAACACTGATGATTATCTCATGTGATCTATACTGTAGTTCTGTAGTGTCATGTCATTATTTATTGTCACATTTCTTCATCCCTGTTTTCTGTTATTAAATTTGCCAGTAACAAATTGTTCTGAAAACGAGACCACGTTGATCGTGTTGTATGTTTAATTCTGTTTATTAGACTTATGAAGATGACATTAGATTTCAACCGATTACATTTCTAAGAACGCTGGAGAGACTTGAGCTGAACATTTGTCCGTTCTAGCCACTGACGGTACGGTATGGGTTCCCTTCGATGATGGGGTTGGTCTGCGGATAACTTTGATTGTTCTGGCAGCCTCCGGGCAGACATCTGCGATAGATTGACAATCAAACAAGTTCACATTATTCAAGGCATGATGGCATTAAGTAAAGCAAACGTTGTTTAAATTAAACACACACAACATAATAGCACACACACCCACACGCACGCAAAAAGGTGGTGCGAATTGGGGTCGGTTCGAACCCCTATTCGAGCCCTTAGGGGGTGCGAATAGGGGTCGGTTAGAACCCTTATTCGAGCATTTAGGGGTGCGAATAGGTTGTCGGTTCGGACCCCTATTCGACCCCCTTAGAGGTGCGAATCGACCCAACGCGGGACTGAGGGGTGGTGTCCTTTGTGTGACTCCGGATATACTACTGCTCTTGCAGGCCTGGTTGCCTCACAGGTGACTGCACCCTTGCGTAATGAAGAACGCCACTAATTTCGGTCTCTGGCTGCAGTCTCCCAGGTGTTATGATGAACTCCAAAAGCATTCAGTGAAATTTTCAGTGTCTTTAAAGCGTCTACTCGCCGTCAAAGATTCGATTAGGGAGCCTGTGATCTGGCATGCGAGTTAAGTGGCTAGTCCAGCGAATTTGATTCTTCATTAGTAGAGTGTGGATACTGGGCATGGACGCTCTTTCTAGGACTTCAGTGTCTGGGATCTTGTCTTGCCATTTAATCTTCAGTAGCTTCCTAAGGCAGACTGTGTGGAAGTGGTTTAATTTCCTAGCATGTCGCTGATAAACAGTCCAGGTTTCACAAGCATAAAGCAGTGTGGATAATACAACTGCTTTGTAGACTTTCAGATTTGTTTGCAGGTTTATTCCATTTCTGTCCCATACATTCTTGTACACTGTGCCAAAGGCCACACTGGCCTTGGAGATTCTTGCATTCACTTCGTCGTCAATTGTGGCAGCTTGTGACACATTGCTGCCAAGATAGGTGAATTTGTCCACAACACTTAGTCTATGACGATTCACTTTGATATTCGGCACAGTGTGATTATTCCCTGCCCGTCGAATCAGACAGACAGACAGACAGACAGACAGACAGACAGACAGACAGACAGACAGACAGACAGACAGACAGACAGACAGACAGACAGACAGACAGACAGACAGACAGACAGCAGGCAGGCAGGCAGCAGGCAGACAGGCAGGCAGGTAGACAGGTAGACAAGCAGGCAGTACGCTAAGGAAGACGGCATACACATTCTGCTTAGGGAGAGTGGTTTAATAAACTATGTTCTATTTTAATACTTAAAATGGGCACCAGGATATATATTGGGAAGTAAAAACGTGATATTGATCACATGACCTCTCGAGAGCCGATTGGTCTACACAAATGTGGGTCTAGTACCATTTGCCCACTACGCCTTAAGGCAAGTAACTGGGCCCTTTATTTTTGCTTGACCTGAGACCGAGATCTTTGGAGAGACACGAACGCCTACGCCAGCTGGCAAGGCACTTGATGACGATGATGATGACTTGAGTAAAGAGCAGTGCACATATGTGCCCACAGATTCTTGGATTTGCTTTCAGAACAGAATGCCTAAATTAAGTGCATCTTGATAATTTTAATTGTGGAATCAGTTAATGAAATATATTCAAAACTAATACTCACATTTTACGAACATTATCAAATGAGTGTCCTTCTGGACACACCTTCATGAAGAAACGTGCATATATGCAGACAGCGTATGACTGGCAAGATCCACGACACACATGCTTCTCGTTGTAGACCTTGCACTGGCGATCCATGCTGGCGCAGGGGATGTCCAGGACACACTGTGGCGTTACAACACATTCTGTTGATGGAAGTGACCATGTTACTATTTGTCTGCTGTGTGTAGAGCACAAAAGTAGTTACAAAGTGTGGAGACGGGTAGGATTTATGGAATGACCCGATTGAATGAGAGGAATGATTTGGTATAAATCCTTATATGTGAGTTATAAATCCTCCAGCGGACAGTCTAGAAAACGGACCGCATTTGATCTAATTGTTCAAATCTGCGCGTTTTTGGTATTTAACTACTTCCGGTTTTGGCAGTGTAAAAAGTTAAACTTTAAATATTAAATTGTACATTATTTACGAAATAATTTTTTGTTCCGGTCAATGTCTATGATGTTTGCGTGTGTGTGCATGTGCGTGTGCGTGCGGCTTGCGAGAGTGCGTCAGTGAGTGGTAAGCACGGTGGGATTGGGGGTGTAGGGGATTGGGCCTTTAATCCGATTATGAGCATTTGTTCATAGTGGTTCTACACCCACGGCTACTGTCAGGAGGTGTGAAGATTGATGATCATCTCGACCCCTGAACAGACCAACTGTAGTACTACGAGGGCAATAAAACACTTTGATCGTAGACAAAAGGCTGAAACCGTTTGAGCAAATCGGACAAAATTCTTGTTACAACCTTGTGAAATAAATTGAGATGCCATCATTGTTTAACATATTATAGAGCATGTAGAATAGCATAACCGGTATCCCAGGCCTAGGGGTTAGCGACTTTCTTCGAAATCCCATATACTCTTGTGAGTAATGTGATATGCGTGAGAATCGGTGCCGGTGTTCTCCTCGTCGGTAACTTACGGGGTATTGAGCCGGTCGCTCAGAAAGCATTGACAAACTACTGAGCATAATCCTGCCTAGTACATCAACAGCAGCTGAAAAATGATGATGTTGACTGCAACGTCCTGTAAGGGATATGCAAAAAAATTCGAATAGCATAAAGAAATAAGCTAACTAACATAGACAATTGTCTTATTCCTAGAAGGTCTAACATACATTATTAATGTAAAATAAACTATGTCGCTGAATTATCATACTTAGTGACTATTTGTAAAATAATGATTAAATTATAAGAGAATAATATTCATGTAGGGAGAACAGGAAGCTTACTGCCAAAACAAAAGTCCTTGTCTATCAAGCCTGTGTCCTTAGTACTCTTCTCTATGGCAGTGAAACCTGGACAACTTACTCACACCAAGAGAACAATTTAAACAGCTTTCATATGCGGTGTCTGCGAAGAATTCTTGGTATTAAGTGGCAAGACAAAATCACAAATACTGAAGTATTGGAAAGATCAGGTTGTGTGACAGTTTATTCCATGCTCAGTCTTCGTAGACTTAGATGGATAGGACATCTTAGGAGGATGGATGATGGTAGAATACCAAAGGATATCTTTTTTGGTGAATTACAGATGGGTAAGAGATCTCAGGGTCGGCCTCTACTACGATACAAAGATGTGTGTAAGCGGGACATGATTGATACAGGCATTGATAATGCACATTGGGAGCAAGTCGCCGCTGAACGTGTTGCAGTGGAGGGCAAATATCAGAAATGGAATAAAGTCAAAGGAGAAAATTATTGCAGAAAAGTCACACACCAAGCGTTTGAGATATTAATGTGAATTATTTCCCTTGTTTGGTCTTTTTAAAATTAAGTCAAGGGATGTAACTCATGAATAACAAATCGACTGGATTATTGCGATTTCCTTCTTCTTCTTCTTCTTCTTCTTCTTCTTCTTCTTCTTCTTCTTCTTCTTCTTCTTCTTCTTCTTCTTCTTCTTCTTCTTCTTCTTCTTCTTCTTCTTTTTCTTCTTATTCTTCTTCTTCTTCCTCCTCTTCTTCTTCTTCTTCTGCTTTTTTTTTTTTTTTTTTTTTTTTTTTTTTTTTTTTTTTTTTTTTTTGTAAAAAGAAATTTTATTCTTTCTTTATTTTTATTTTTTTTTAATTTGAAAATAAAAGATAGCAGTTATTATTGATCTTTAGAGAGCCGTAGTGGCTTATAAACAATAATCACACAGCTTTTCAAATGAAAACATTGAAATAAGTAAAGAAGGCCGATAGTATTGATTATAGTGGGTATGGCTTAGTGCAATTCGTTGTTAAGAGGTGGGTAACGATTATTAGTGATCTGTAGAGTGTCTTAGTGGTTAAACACTATCATCATAGGAGCTACAAATGATACATTTTAAAAAGTAAAGATGGAATCTAATAGTTGGTGTAATGGCTGCCATGTGTGTGCGTATGTGTGTGAACGAGTTTGATATGGCTACAGTAATCCACATCCGTATGGGGGAGTGGCTATGGAGTGGGTGTAAGATGGGTTTTCGTTTTTATGGAGGTGGATGGGTCGAGTCGCGGCGTAGTTGTATGTGGAGACGGGAAGGAAAGTAGCTACCAAGGAGGTCACCGTGGCTGAAGAGTGGAGAAGAGGTGGTAAAGTTACTAGCGAGGAGGTCTCCGTGGCTGAAGGCTGGAGACGGGTGGAAATAATGACTAGCGCGGAGGTCGCCGAGACTGACTGTGTGACCAAGTGGTCGCCATTGCTGAATGTATGACTAAGTGGTCGCCATGGCCGAATGTATGACCAAGCAGTCGTCTTGGCTGGATGTATTACCAAGTGGTCGCCGTTGCGGAATGTATGACCAAATGGTCGCCGTGGCCAAATGTATGACCAAGTGGTCGCCGTGGACAATTGTATGACCAAGCTGTCGCTGCTCTCTCTCTCTCTCTCTCTCTCTCTCTCTCTCTCTCTCGCTCTCTCTCTCTCTCTCTCTCTCTCTCTCTCTCTCTCTCTCTCGGTATTCATCTGTAATGTCGTATCTGTCTGACTATATACATTCTATGTGTAAGGATAACACAAACAGCGACCTCTGAGTGTTACTATTAGTTACCACTAATACATTAGCAAGGTATTTAAGGCCATTCCCATAAGCACTACAAAACTGCGACGACTAAACGAAGTCAGCGAGGCAAGCCCCAGGCATGCCTTCTAAATATCACAAATTAAAACACATTTTAAATGTTAAAAAATTCAGAATGGTAAAAGTAAAGAAGTAAACATTAAAAATGTGCGTGCGTGCGTGCGTGCGTGCGTGCGTGTGTGTGTGTGTGTGTGTGTGTGTGTGTGTGTGTGTGTGTGTGTGTGTGTGTGTGTGTGTGTGTGTGTGTGTGTGTGATACCAGTACTTGGCTCGCTGTTTGAATGTGCATGTATGTATGTATGTTTGGATGTATGTTTGCGATAAATGTGTGTGTGTGTGTATGTTTGTGTTGGGGTGTGACTGGCTGGAATGTGTAGAGACAGAGATGTTAGTACAAAAGGCGGCCAACGTGTAAAAGTAAATGAGTGTATACGTGTCTCTCTATCTATCTACATATACGACTGGTCCTCTCTCTCTCTCTCTCTCTCTGACTCTCTCTCTGACTCTCTCTCTCTCTCTGACTCTCTCTCTCTGACTCTCTCTCTCTCTGACTCTCTCTCTCTCAGGGTATCTGATTATATGAAGGGTCGTGTTTCTCCGCATTCGGCCACGGCAGACAGGGATGTGATGTCAGTATTACCCCCTAATGATGGGATGTGTCTATAAGTAGCGAAGAATAACTACATGGCTTGGTGCAAGTTAATTATCTGGCGGATAAACTGCGTGTGTTATAGTAAGTGTATGTAGTAGTATGGTAACTAAACGTTGTGCATAATTGTTGGGGTTCAGCTCAGAACCTAAAATACTTTCTTATTTCGCTTATGTGTCTTCACAACAAACCTTAGGACAACGAATCATGAAATGTCAAATCGCGCGAACGAGGATACGTAACAGTTTCCGGTTTTGTATATTTAAAAAGGTAAACTTTAATTACTAATAGTAATAGTATGTACGATGTAATATTAAAAAGAGTATTTTGATGTGTAAAGTAAAAATGTAAACATGGCGGCACGGGTTAGGAGGTCTACTATCAACAGCTTCGATCCATATTTGAGAATAAGATCGTCAGAAGACCTGAGGTTTTCCCACTATATATCTAATGAAAAGTGGTCTACTGTGTATTATAATGGCGGCTATTACTGTCTATATTGGCCGGGACTTAAACACTACCATTATACTACGGGCTATGTATTAGGGATAAATGACTCGTCCTCGGGCTGTGTGATGCTATACAGACAGTCACATGGTCACAGGTTTAAGGGATACATCCGAGACATATGATTAATGGCTACGACCGGACCACGTTGGGGAGCTACATACGAACGGTAACACGCATAACGGTACATCCGATCAAAGATGGCGTTTCATCCGGTCACGTGCGTAAGGATACATCCGGGACACGTGGTTAATGGCTACATCCTGTTATAATAAGAAAATAAGTGAGGCAAATAGGACATATATTGACAAAGTACAGAAATACCTCATCCACATTTTTACAAAGTAGGAACATTTATTTGTCAAATGGGAAAATTATTGGCCAAGTAAAGAAATATATAAAATTTCAACAATAAATTTCATAACAATTAAATATTAAATTTCTACATGAAATGTTCAAATTGGGACCACTAAAGAGAAATTTAATTTTTAATTTTTGTGAAATTTTATTGTCGAAAGTTTACTTTTTTCCTTCAGCGATAGTGAGTTATTGTATAAGATACTTTTCATTTTATGAAATACAGCAGTTGTTGGCATAGAGGATAGACAATTATCTCACGAAGGTTGGGAAATTAGCCCAGTCAGCAGAAAACCGGTTGTGCTATAATCAAATAGAATGTTAGTGTTAAGTGGTATGAAACGTTCAAAGTAGGTTAGAAAATGTGGTAGATGTTATTATTAGGGTGGCAGACAGACAGGCAGACGTTGTATTAAGAAAGGCCGAATTCATAACTGATACTGTTGTTTGGTTGGCGACTTGACGATATTGCGGATGTGAAATAACAAAGTGAGATAGAGGTGGATAAAGAAAAATATGTTATTTTAGCTAGACTTTCGAGAAAACCCTTGTAATGTTGAGAGATAGAATGAAGGAAGAATGGTGTAGCGGACACTGTGGTATGGGATTTTAAAGATGTCAGCCATGGGAAATTGTCCCTTGCTGACGAATACTCCGATGATATCGAAACTATTTCAGGTTTAGCCACAGAATGCATTGTCTTAAATGTTGTTATGACTGTTTCATTTGAGTTCATGTACAACGAAAGTTTGTAGTACTTGGTGCTGTGACATGGAAGTGTTGTGAAGCTATCTATGAAAGACAGAGCCACTTTGTGGTGAAAGAAAAACCGAAAGTGTAGGACGATGCGTGATTAGTCTGCATAAGTGTTTCTTTAACATATACTTTGGAAGTGTAACAGGGGGAAAGTGTTGCCGTTGATGATTATGTAGTGTGAAATGCCTTTTCAGATAAAAGTTCAAGACACCCTTGACATAACTACAGACGTAACCTTTTTCCTAATTTGGGTAACATATTTTTCTTAGTTTCGTCGACGTATTTCTTTCTTTGCCATACGTATTTCTTAGCTTGGCCAACCTGTTTTCCTACTTTTTATAAGTTTGGTCTTACTTCGGCCAACATTTTCGTTAATTTATCTAGTATAATTTCTTAATTTTTATAGGTTTGGATGAGATATTTATAAGAATGGGGTAAATATTTATGTTCTTGGCCAATATTTTTTTTTTCAATTTCGTTAACAAATTTTCCTACTTTTTATAGGTTTGGATGATACATTTATAAATTTGGTTGACATATTTCTTTACTTGACCAATATTTATTTTCCGCTTGGTTAACACATTTTCCTACTTTTCATAAATTTGGACGTGATATTTCTTTACTTGGCAATTTTTCTTTTCATATTTGGTTATCAAAGTTTCCTACTTTTCTTAAGTGTGGACATGATATTTATAAGTTTGATTGACATATGTTTTTACTTGGCCAATATTTTTCCCATTTGGTTAACAAATGTTCCTATTTTTTTATAAATTTGGACGCGATATTTCTTTACTTGGCCTATATTTTTCACATTTGGTTAACAAAATTGCTTACTTTTTATAAATTTGGATGCAATATTTCTTTACTTGGTCAATATTTTCCCCATTTGGTTAACACATTTTCCTAACACACACACACACACACACACACACACACACACACACACACACACACACACGCACGCACACACACACACACACACACACACACACACACACACACAAACACGGTTGGCCGAGATATTTCTTTACTAGATCAATATTTTTCCCATTTGGTTAACACATGTTTCTACATTTTATAAGTTGAGAACGAGATAGTTATTTTACATGGCGAATATTTGTCCCGTTTAATTAACAAATTTTTCTACTTATTTATAAATTTGGTAGAGCTATTTCTGTATTTGGTCAACATCTTTTCTATTTTTTAACAAATTTTCCTACTTTTTATAAGTTTGGACGACATATTTATAAGAATGGCCAATATTTTGCCCGTTGGTTAACATATTTTCATACTTGGTCGATATGTTTTCCCATCTGGGTACCAAATGTTCCTACTTGTCATAAATTTCGACAAGATATTTCTTTACTTGGCCAAAATTTTACGCGTTTTTGTTAACAAATTTTACTAAGTTTTATAAGCTTGGTGGTGATATGTCTTTACTTGGTAAATGTTTTGCCCATATGGCTAACAAATTTTCTTACTTTTTAGAAGTTTTAATGAGACATTTATTTGCTTGGTCAATATTTTTCCTTTTGGCTAACATATTTTCCTACTTTTTATGAGTTTGGCTAAAATATGTCTTTACTTGACCAATAGTTTTCCCTTTTGGTTAACAAAGTTTCCTGCATTTCATAAGTTTGGACGAGATATTTCTGTATTAGGCCGACATTTTTCGTATTTGGGTAACAAATTTTCTTATTTGAATATTGAAGTTCTACTTAGAACCTGTACTTTTGTCTGGATGTGATACGGGGCAATGAGCAGCCTTGAGTTGAAAAACATATATTGGCAATGGAAATGTTTTTCTGCGGAAAGATGCAAAGACTATTATGGACACACAGAGAGAAAATGGCAGTGTAAATGTAAGATCTGTGTCGTGATACTTCAGTGGTCAAGACAACTCGTGACATGTCATGTCACATGAAACTCCTATGTCGCGACAGCTTGTTGTGTTCGTGTGTACATCTGATAAGCTGCACTAACCACTCGTCCCTGTATGACCAGCTAGTTATTAAGTAAAAGATATGCCTTCCCCGACTGGCATCGGTGATTACATCTCTCCTCTATATCTACGAGACCGATTTAGTCGAACACTGTGATGCCTTGGTTATAGTTGTTTATACTACATTCAAAACTACACTATGTTGTATTGAGTCGAGATATTATTTGGTGTTACTCGATGATCTTAGGACTAAATGAATATAGAAAAGAGAGACAAAGAAGACTATTTTAGCCTTTGGATGTGCTGATGACGAGGTACTGGAATCACTCCCATACATGGTTATCATCGCGAGTTAGGTCCCCTAGTTCGAAAACCGACAGGCCGCCATTTTTCTGTAGTATTCCACTTATACAGGTGTCTTGGATGTATCCTTACATCCAAGATAATCAGAAGCACTGCCATCTTTGAATGGATGTAGCCAATACCCACGTGTCTCGAATGTATCCATATGCATGTAACCGGAAGCAGCGCCCCGCGTGGTCCAGTTTTAGCCATTACCCGCGTTTCGAAGATATATCATTATGCATGTGACCGGATGCAACGCCATCTTTGATCGGATGTACCGTTTAGCATGTGACCGGTTGTATTTAGTTCCCCCACGTGGTCCGGCCGTAGCAACTAATCACATGTTTCGGGTGGATCCCTTAAAACTGTGACCATGTGACTGTCTGTACACCATCAGACAGCCCGAGGACGAATATTGTATCCCTAACACATCGCCCGTGGTTTGATGATAGTGTTTACGTCCCAGCCAATGCAGACAGTTATAACCCCCATTATAATACACAGTCGAACACTTTTTATTAGATATGTAGTGGGAAACCCAAGGTCTTCTGACGATTATATTCTCAAATATGGATCGAAGCTGTTGATAGTAGATCTCCTAACCCGTGCCACCATCTTTACTTTTTTTTCACTTTACACATAAAAATAATATTTTGAATATCACCTCGTACGTACTATTACTTTTAGTAATTAAAGTTTACCTTTTTAAATATACAAAACCGGATACTATTACGTATCCTAGTTCACGCGATTTGACATTTCATGATTCGTTGTCTTAAGGTTTGTTGTGACGACACATAAGCGATATAAGAAAGAATTTCATGTTCAGAGCTGATCCCCAAAATTATGCACCACATGTCCTTACCATACTACTACATACTACTTACTATGACACACGCATTTTACCCGGCAGCTAATTGCCACCATGCCATGTAGTTATTCTTCGCTACTTATACAAACATACAGTCATTAGGAGGATACATACTTACATCCCATCACTGTCACCCGCGGCCGAATACAGAGAACAACGACCCTTCAAATAATCAGATAGTCGGAGAGAGAGAGAGAGAGAGAGAGAGAGAGAGAGAGAGGGGGGGGGGGAGGGAGAAAGAGAGAGAGTACGCCAGTCATATTTGTAGATAGATAGAGAGATTCATATACTCTCATTTACTTTTACACGTCAGGATGTTGTACTAACAACGCTGTCTCTAAACATTCCAGCCAGCTACGCACAAACATACACATTTATCGCACACACACATACACGCATACATACATATGCAAACAGCGATCAAAGTACTGTTATCACGCAAATACACACACGCATACACACACACACACACACACACACACACACACACACACACACACACACACACACACACATATTTAATGTTTACTTCTGTACTTTGACTATTCTGAACTTTTCGCCTTTTTAATTTCTTTTTTAATTTGTGATTTATAGAGCAGAAGACATGCCCGGGGATTGCCTCGCTGACTTCGTTTGGTCGTCACAGTTTTGTAGTTCTTTTGGGAATTACCTAACATACCTTGCTAATGTATTAGTGGTAACCAATAATAACACTCGGAGTTCTATGTTTGAGTTATCCTTACACTTACAATGTATATAGTCAGACAGATACTGACATTACAGATGAATACAGAGAGAGAGAGAGAGAGAGAGAGAGAGAGAGAGAGAGAGAGAGAGAGAGAGAGAGAGAGAGAGAGAGAGAGAGAGAGAGAGAGAGCGGCGACCGCTTGGTCAAACATTCGGCCATGACGACCACATGGTCATACATTCTGCCACGGCGATCTCCTCGCTTTTCCCCTTCCCACCCCGTCTCCACCCTTCAGCCATTGAGACCTCCTCGCTAGCCACTTTGTCACCCCGTCTCTACCATACAACTACTCCACGACTCGACATGTCCTCCTCTATAACAACGAAAAGCCAACTTACACCCACTCCATAGCCCCACACACACACAGCCCCCCCCATCCGAAAGAGGCGTAGTGTAACCCTACCACACCCGCCCACACCCATAAGCACACACATCCTAGCCCCTACACCCACTACTAGCCACCATCTTTACTTTTTTCAGTTTTCATTTGTAGCTCGTATAATAATAGTGTATAACCACTGCGACCCTCTACAAATCACTAATTACCTCTAGTCACCCCATAACAACGAATTTCATTAAGCCTATTCTTTTTAAAATCAATAATATCGGCCAACATTACTTTTTTAACATTTTCATTTGAAGAACTTATGATAGTGTATAAACTACTACGGCTTTCTACAGATCACTAATAACCGCTATATTTTATTTTCAATAGAAAAGATAAAGAAAAATAAAGAAAAAATAAAAATTCTCTTTACAGAAAATGGAAGAAATCGCAATAATCCAGTCGATTTGTTATTCATGAGTTACATCCCTTTCCCTAATTTTGAAAAAGACCGGACAAAGGAAATAATTCGCATTAATATTATTATCTTATGATTTAATCATTATTTTACAAAAAGTCACTAAGAATGATAATTCAGCTTTATATATTTTTATTACATTAATATTTTATGTTAGACCTTCTAGGAATAAGACAATTTTTAGTGTTAATTAGCTTTATTTCTTTATGCTATTCTGTATCCCAGATAATATGTTAAACCACGAGGCATCTCAATTAATTCCATGATGTTGTAACAAGAATTATGTGTGATTTGCTCAAACCGTGTCAGCCTTTTGGCTAAGATCAAAGTGTTGTTTTGCCCTCTCGGTACTGCACTTGGTCTGGTCAGGGGCCTAGATGATCATCAATCTTCACACCTCCTCACAGTAGCTGTGGTTCTGGTGGACCACTGTGGACAAATGCTCATAGTCGGACGAAGGGCCCATTCCCCTTCTCCCCCAACCCCACGCCGACCTACCACCCGCACACGCACTCACCTACGCACGCACGTACACACACACACACACACACACACACCACACACACGTATGTACACATAGTCATGGACCGGAATAAACATTATTTTGTAAATAATGTACCTTTTAAGAATTAAAGTATAACTATTCAAACTCCCAAAACCGGAAGTAGTTAAGTATCAAAAACGCGCGAGATTTGAAAAACTAGGTCAAATGCGGTTCATTTTCTAGATAGTCCGCTCGGGGAGTTATAACTCACATAGAAAGATTTATACCGAATTATTCCTCTCGTTCCATCTAGTCAATCCAGACATCCTATCCGTTTCCGTCATTTATAACTACTCACGGAGCCTCTGTAAAATTGTGACTGGCCCGCTTACCTGCCGCGACAGTGGGCCGGTTTTAATCCCCAGCGGGAAGCAGGGTTGTTTTGCTTACCTGTAGGGTTGACGGGTCGACCAAGCCTCATCAATTTGGGTCCCAGTCAATTCTGAGAATTTTCTGGAAATTGTCTGAGTAGGACAGTCAACGAGGAAGGGAAATAGCCTCTATATCGCATATGTCGTAGCCTAGAATATGTGAAGGTCTAACAATTCATACTGCAATAGAAGTATTCGCCTGGGAAATACCTTACCTTGACGTTAGTTAACTGCATGTTCTTTACAGGACGCTGCAATCAATCCCAACATGGTTTGGCTGTTTGAGATTTACTATGCAATGTTAGTTCAGTAGTTTGCCATTGCTTTCTGAACGGCCAACGCCTTCTACCATCGCAAACCACGTAAAGCGGCCGGCTTACAAATAGCCTATGGCTGATTTTGACCTCGACTCGGTTTGTCCGGGAATTGTAAAACGTAGTTTTGTTATCCCCTAAACCAGTTGTTCTCAACCGGTGTCGAATTCCTCCACCCCCCCCCCCCCCCCGCCCCCCCCCCAAACCCAGGAGGCAATTTTAGGGTTTCCGGGGGGGGGGAGAGAGAGAGAGATTAAGATTATTTCAAGATACAAGAACCGATTACTTGACATTATTTTGCCCTCCATATTTTACAGTTCTGTACTTCTCGCCCTTCTGAAATTCATTTTATAACGTATGTAGACCTGTAAATCTCGCTTCATATAGAGGTCTAGACTATGTTCTAGTATGTGTTATTTAATTAAGCTTCCAGTTGTACATATACTGTGTATGGGCGGGGGGGGATTTATAGGGAGGAAATACAAAAGGGAGGGGGGATGATGTTATGAAAATATGGTGAAAGGGTGCAAGGGCCAAACAAGGCTGAGAACCACTGCCCTAAACCATAGCATCGGCTATGTAAAGTAACCATGATATCTATTACTTGATATGTTTTATATGCACGTGCATGGTTTAACGTGTTTGTAACCACGCCTTCTTTGCTGAAGCTATACCGCTATGGGTTGGAGAAGAACCGTGATTGAAGGCACGGTTCCTGGAAGAGGAAACAGGAGTCGACAAGAACCAAGGTTGGAAAAGGACTCTGAAGACAGCCTGGGTATGAGATTTCATGAGGTCATAGAACTAGTATCGGAGAGAGGATCTTTTCGGCGGGTCTTGATAGCAACGATTTTCTGGGCATGGGAGTTCATGAGGTCATAGAACTAGTATCGGAGAGAGCATCTTTACAGCGGGTCTTGATAGCAACGATTTTCTGGGCATGGGAGTTCATGAGGTCATAGAACTATTATCGGAGAGAGCATCTTTAAAGCAGGTCTTGATAGGTACGATTTTCTGGGCATGGGAGTTCATGAGGTCATAGAACTAGTATCGGAGAGAGCATCTTTTCGGCGAGTCTTGATAGAACGATTTTCTGATTGATGTTTTTTTTTTTTTTTTTTTGCGCTTGATTGCTTTGAACTCTAGCGTAATCCATACACACTACTTCTAGCAGCACTAGACTGAATTTTGCTTGTGGATTAGCTTTAGCTATTACCAGTGTCCCTCGCCATCAGGCAAACCCACTCCGACTTCAGAGATACTTGTAATTTACGTCCCCAAGTCAAGGACAAGAAGTTAACATGTTAGTCCAGCTGTCCAGTTTATCTGTTCTCTTACTTCGGCATCAGCACACGCGTTAATAACACGCGTACTTATCCATTCGATCATGCTGACCTCCTTTTCTGTAAATTATCTGCTACACAAAGATGCTTGCTTAAACACAGTTCCCGCCTGATTTGTAATTATTTATTTTGTTTCCCTGATGGTTTTGATGAGTGATGAGGTAACAGCAACGGCCCTCTATACCCCACCTACTGGGATAATAATTGTCATTCCTGCCCTTGTATCTGCCTTGACCCAGGCCTAAAGCAGGGGTGACAAATTACATGATAAATAGTCTTACTGTTGTAAAGATTTCAACAAGTGAGTAACGGTCCTTTTCCAACGCCTTAAGTTATAGACCAATCGTGTCGATTACTCGAAGGATGATGTGATCTATATCGCCCCGGTTGTCTTTACTTCCCAGAATATTTCCTGGTACATGTTTTAGACTGGGTCGACCAGGGAATCAAGCCAGTTTTTTTTTAAACCCTGGCCTCGATGGCGATTCGAACAGATGACCACCGGGCCGGCAGTCACACATCCTAGCTACTGCTCTCCAGCGGCCCCAATAGAAAGACATGTTGAACATACACAACTTAAACTTAGAAGCGGTGAGAACTCTCTCTATAAACTACATGTAGTTTAAAGACATCATTTTTTAAGTACACAGCTCTACAAACTGGCTGACACCATGTCTCCGGTACACAAGTAACTTACCAGTGTTTGACGGCGGGACAACAGGAGGTTCCACTACGACCGCTGGCTGAGGCACGACGCCGTTTTTGTAGTCCGTATATGGAAAGTTGCTGAGGTAGTCGCAATGAAACGTCAAGAAAACATTATTGTCTTTGAACTGAGGGAGGTTGAATTTGTAGTCAAACACGTTCATCACCGCTGGAAATATAGGTACATTGCACATACAAATCTCATATAGTTTAATGAAAGTGTTTCGTCTTTATTAATAAATCAATAAAGCGCAATTTCCACAGAGTAAGGTTGCCTCCGAAGACTCCAACACTTTCCGCTTGCCGCACCGCCTTTGTTCTTTCCTTTCCAGTGTGTTTTTTTTTTTTTTTTAATGTATTATGCTTTTAAGACAGCCAAACCATTAGATCTATCACTTGTTGATGTCTCCGATGAGCTCTCTTTTTACACTCATCTTCTATTTAACCTCGGAATATATTTGCTTTTTTATTTCAACGACATTCTTCCCCACGTGTGTATTCTCAATAAATGCCGGCCAACTTTTATAACAGTGTATGTTTTCAAAACAATGTTTGCCCGTGATGAATTTGAATAACGAAGACACAAACAATAGATTGCACGATTTATTGCCTGGCATATTTCGCTGCATCTCGTCAGGTACATACTGCAGAAATCACACAAATATGTATCTAGATTTCCTAATGAGACGTAGAGCAGACGGCACAATTCAAGATCGGTGTACCGCAAAGAAACATGGACTGGCCAATACTTAAATTTTCAGAGCTTCGCACTTGTCCAGTACAAACGGGGCTTAGTACGGACCCTGTTTGACCGTGACTAGGAAGATATGCACCCAGAACACACTGACAGAGGAAGTTGAAACTCTGAAGAATGCCTTAAACCTGAATGGGTACTCCACAGGATTTATAAAGCGCCACTGCCAACAGCCCAAACCGAAATCAGAAGTAACTACAGTCCCTAAACTCAAGGTATTCATCCAGCTAACCTTCCGAGGAGATGACTTAATGCAACGTCTGAGGGACCGGCTCACCACAGCAGTCGAGCGAACATTCTGTGCTGCAGCTCTAGTCATCAGGTACAGAAACACACCGATCCCAGTCCCAGCAGTAAAAGAACCTGTAGCTTTGTACGCCAAATCAAATTGTATTTACCAATTTACATGCAGATGCGAGGCCATCTACATAGGCAGAACTGAGCGACAGTTACATTGCATGGTTTCGGAACATATTCCGAATTGGTTGGACAAGATACCACACACAGAAGATGGTAGCCTAGGCAGGCCGACACACCGGAACAGTCCGGCTTCATCGGTCGGAAGACATGTGCTCGAGAGCGGTCACGTGGTTGAAAGAGACCGTGCCTTCCGTGTGTTGTTCAACACACAAAGTAGTCGATTGTTAAAGTTTGCTGAAGCTATAATAATCAACCTTCGTAAGCCGTCCTTGTGCAAGCAGAAAGACATGTTAGCCAGTTTAAAATTACCGTGGTAGACAATCGACATTACTGTGCGAACATGTGTATATTTCAGTTTGAAGGATTTATCTAATTAATTCACGTAAGTTGTGTGATTTCTGCAGTATGTACCTGACGAGATGCAGCTAAATATGCCAGGCAATAAATCGTGCAATCTAGTGTATGTTTTCTCAATAAATGCTACAATTCATCTTAGTGTATCTGTTTTCTTAATAAATACTACTAAATCTTCTCAATGTGTCTGTTTTCTCAATAAATGCGACCAACTCTTCTCAACATGTCTGTTTTCTCAATCATTGCAAGCAGTTCTCATTGGCCCTGTTTTCGCAATACATGTAAACAGTTCTATTGTGCCTGTTTTCTCAATAAATGCGACCAAACCTTCTTAATGTGACTGTTGCCTCCATAATTGTAAAACATAACAAGATGAACGTATTTATACAAACAAAGAATCAATATACAACTAATTTCTTATTCATATTTTCGCTAATTGATATACAACACAGCAACGTTTTTTCCGTGCATTTGTTTCAAATTACTTACAAGAATCTGCTGAAGGAAGTATTACTCCTGCCAAGTCCAATCAAACATTAAAGGCATGTGTGTATGTGGCGTACAAAATGCATCATGTCCTTATTCTTCTGTTCTACGAAATAACACAGACACAGAAATGCATATGGAAGACAGAGGGACTATGACCACCCCTCTAAATATTGGGATTCCAGAGGCTGTAGTGAATCTAATTATCTACGCTCCGTGTTGTTGCAGAAGATGTGAAAGTTCAGAAGAAGAAAGTCAGTATTTCTTTAATGTTTTCAAGTGTTTCAGACTGATGTCCCAATCCGTGTTGTCTTGCTCCTTTGTTAATTATCTACTCTGACATGTTCTTTTCTGACAGGTTCAAAATACTAAGACAACTTTGTGTGTGTGTGTGTGTGTGTGTGTGTGTGTGTGTGTGTGTGTGTGTGTGTGTGTGTGTGTGTGTGTGTGTGTGTGTGTGTGTGTGTGTGTGTGTGTGTGTGTGTAAGAGAGGTGTGTGTGTGTGGGAGGTGTGTGTATGTCTGCCTGTGTGTGTGATTTTTTGTGTATGGATGTGTGTGTACGGTAGGACTTATACACACACGAAACGTACGTGCAGACATAACTAAACAATGATTGATACCTTCGCCGTAGTTTGCGCCATACATGAGAGGCTGGTCCGAGCTGACCGCAATGGCTCCCTTGCATTTCTTATACTGGCCGGTGCGTTTATCCTTTGCACGCAGCCTGACACACTCGCCCGCACGAGTCATGGGCTCGGATAAGGGCTTCGCTGACTCCCGCTGTTGGAATAACATCAGGGTATTTATTGATACATCTGTTATCTGCTTGTCATGAACTAGCAATATCTGGATATCATAACCGGGCAAGAATCACAGGTGGGATATGATTATTGATTATGTGGCATGTAGTCATTTATTCACATCTACACCTCCTCCTAGAGGTTGACGTGGCCGTAAGGATAAGAGCGCTATAGCTTTTAAACTTCCGGTGCCCTGATGGCGGGGTAGGGAGTTCAGCCCCTACACCTGTCAGTTGGACTTCAACATTGATTTCTCGTTCAGCAAACAATGGTAAACTACTGATAATAAAATTGCTTAGAAAGTTAACTTGGGGTCGATCGCTACGTCCTGCAAAGGAAATGCAATTAAAAAAAAAAAAAAAATTCTTCCTATTCTTCTTCTTCTGCTGCCCTTTATCCCCATCGCCCTCCCCCTCCCCCCTCTCTCTCTCTCTCAAATTGAGCTTGGGCCCTCAACTAACCCAGACCAAGCCGTCCTGGCCTCCTCCATGTCCTCCCACTATTATTCATCTCTGTCTTCTCATTTTGTTTTAATGTCTCCCGCTATTTCTTTTACCCAGTGGCTTCCAGACAAGAGAGTGTCTAGTTATATTACCCCAGATGTTCTTCTTGTGTGTCCTATCCAGCGCCAGCTTCTACTCCTCCCACTCTGTAAACTCCATCTGCCAGTTTGTAATGTCCCGCCTTACTTTTTAAGGTTTGTTGTTGTTGTTGCAATGATCTCTGTTAAGTAAAACTTCATGGCCCTTTTAAGTTCCTTGCAGCATTTAGGGTATCTGGTGCTAGCCCCATATTTGTATAGACCAATCGGCACTTGGTTGGTAACATGGTCAAGATAATTCCAGCAGCCTTTAGTTCACGGAACAGTTCCGGAAGACAAGTGTGATAGTCATTATGCAACCACACCCAAAATCCACTCTATTGCCAGCCGTGAACACAGTGTGTCCAGTTCTGTTTACACGCCTCGGGTCATACTCGGTATATGGTGCTAGCCCCATATTTCTATAAACCAATAGACACTCGAGGGGCGATGTGCTCACAATCATGCCGGCCGCCTTTACCTCCAAAGACATTTCCGGGTACCCACTTTAGGCTGTGTCGGCCTGGGAGCCCTGGTCACTTTTACAAATGGGTATTGATACGATCCCATGATTAGCGGGTCGATGAGCAAGCGCGCTAGTCACATCACTACGGCCGGTACTCAGCACGGGGTGTGTTTTATACATGTCCTTACCAAATTGTAGAATATATCCCCTTTTTGGTGGTCCAACTCCTAAACATGAGCCAGGCATGAGCTCTTACACATGAGCCAGACAGCAGAAACACTATATGAAACATCATAACGCTGGTGAACACTTGTATGTATTACATGGCATTGGGTTGAAGGGTGGAGGCCCCCAGGAACCGCTGGATGATAACACGATTCCTTTCAATGTTACCTTTTTACACATTCACCCTTGTAATTGAAATTTGTTTGGCTCATTCACGTGTGGTTTTTTTTTCAATATATCTTTGGTTCTTGTTTTTTTTTTTTTTTTTTGGTTACGAAATTAGATCAGGGCATTTCCATCGTTTCCCTCTAAATACATGCTCTTTCGTTATGCCTGGTGCTACTTGGTGCTTGTAGTCCTGATTTTTATTGACAAATGACGATCTAATACAAGCAAGCTTGACACGTCTATGGACATATGCGTGGTGTCTAAAGTATGCTGCATGTCCTTCACAGGACTTCGCAATAAATCCCAGCATTATTTGGCACCTCTGGCACCAGGCATCTCATATGTGGTGACTTCAATCCGCGCGCTAAGCATTGGGACAGGTCTGGCCAGAAACAGACAGGGTATTGCTTTCGCGGAAGTCTTGCTTGAGATGGATATGGTTGTATAAATGACGGAAGATCAACCAGGCTAGCAATGAGACCGGGGGAACGAGACACAGCCAGTGACCTGGAACCTTTATACCAAGACGCGGTATCAGACATAACATGGAGTGTCCTTGGGGACCATGGAAGCGACCACCTCTCATGTTCTGTATTGATACATAAGTCCAGCACAGCCAGGGCTATAGGAAACCGCAAGGCATTCCATTATGATCGCGACCACTCTTAACTCATGGGGCGCCTTAGGTCACAGGAACAGTCTTAAACAACACGAAGAATCTTAACACAACCATCATGGTGGAAACAAGAAGTGGAGCAAGCATTGAGGGAAAAGAGGGTGTACATAAGGAATTGGCAGAGGGTGCGGAGAGCAACCAGTTAAGTTGACACAGAATTGGAATAGAAAGAAGGAAAAAAGTAAAAGTGCAGGATTTTAAACGCCAAGCAGCAGAGGCCAAAACATGAAGTGGGAATACTTTATAAGTGAAGTCGGTGGGGATTTGACATTGGGAAAATTCTAGAAGTTGCACAGACAGATGAACAGAAAAGCACTGCCCTGTACACATGGTACGGTATACGATGACAACAACAGACCTATGACAACTGACAAGGACAGGGTTTGAGGAAGGGGGGGGGGGGGGACTTTATTGCACCATTTCTAAAAGAGACTGATCAGCAGGACAGGACTATTAGGGATACGGTCGAAGAGGCCACTAGGAATGACTACTATGAAGACATGATACAGGTAGAGGATATTAGACGTGTGCTGAAGATAACTAAATACACAGGACCAAGCCCGGATGGGGTTAGGTACACCCATATGAAGAACATGAACGATGGTGACTTGGAGGGGATGAGTTTTATTTTTCAACTTAAGCATGTGTCACGTAACGCCGCGTTGCCATCCCAGAATACTTTCCCGGTCACCGACATCTGAGGAGCCAATTAGAGAAATAAAGAATTAATCATACTCCTCCGTGGCTATCCAGACATGACACCATATTGCGCGCACAAACGCATGATGCAAACAGTTTGTGTTATCACAAAGTTGTAAAACTCAGGCTGATCGCTCAATAGACACGGTCTGATGGCTACGTATGACCTACCCGTGGCTGGGAACTCTCAACAAACACAATGGCGGGTGATACGGCCCCGGGCACAGGTATGGCCTGACGTTCAGCCAGGCGTGAAACTGCTTGAGACGCAGATGAATGTTGAAAAGACAAGTATTGGTCGACAGACTGGCGTCTTATATCAATAGGGTCCCTTGCTAAGTCAACAGTGTGAAATGGAGCGATTGAATGAAGGCAATTAATTACCTGTAGAAAGTGCGGGGTGTCAGAATGATAACACTACACCACCGCGCTGACTGAATGCAGTGTACAACGGATCACGGCCAGAAAAAAAAACACATGGCTACCCCGCCGCCAGCATGGAAAAGGGGAGATAAGAAAGGGCGCCTGTCGTACTTAGTATAAATACAATGAATGAATCACTGAAAAACGAGAAGAAGATTGAGAGCTTTACCAAAACAAAAAACAATGGACGTTGCGGCCAAAGCCTTCGTCAGCACAGAACAAACAAACAAAAATAGATTAACAAATACACAATCGACACTACATGAACGTATAAATTTCAAATTATCTGTGTCATAGCTTGAAACGGCTATCCGTTAGCCGGCTATCCGGCTATTCTCGTTAGTATAAATACGCTTGCCTAGATCGTGAACTTCAGTTATGTCTGATTCTTATGTTGCCTATAATTCCATAGGAATGTTAATTCCCAGTAACTATTCAAGTCTTTTAGATGTACTGACTTTCATATAATATATATGATATAATATACTGACCATATGACTCTGGTTACTTTCAAGGAGAGCTAGCATTATCTCACTTGTCTGTACAGTTGTGTTACTATGTCATACTTACTATAACAAATAGGAACCTTATATTAGGCAGATCTTGGCTATGTTTTAGATATACTGTTTACTTTCCTGTGTCTTGTCAGATGCTTGTCATTCCTATTTGAACTAGCCTGGTCGTCTTGTGTTGTGTGCATCATGGTACAGAATATAGTAAATTGACTATATTTCTTTTACTTCTTACCACGGCAGTGGCTAAGTAGTGACTAAACCGGACAGACCAGCAATGCGGCTGTCCTGAGTAGTTACTCATATGAGACCTATTTATAGAGTCTCACTTCGATGTATATAATAGTGTGACTATCTAATTCCTTATGCTAGTATGTTGAAAATCATTATGTCTATTTTAAATTTGTTTACTTTATGTGTATTTGATGTTTGAAATGCTTTGAATCCATATTGTACTCACTAGGAGGAATTGAGTGTTATACTAGTGTGCGCCGCGCATATTGGCATATTGCCTATTGATTGTGTTTGAAGCAGAGGTGTATTCGTGCAGAAATTACGCACAATCGTTCCAGGATATATGGTGCTTAGACCTTCCAATGCGTGGTGCACGAGCATGCATCACAACTCATTGAGGTCTTTTATGGAGACTGATACTCGTAAGATACCACTACCTAACCTTTGATCTGCGAAACCAAAGTTGAACAGAGCGGCTATAAGGAACCGGGTTTGTCTGAATTAGTGATAATTAACAGAGGACCATTCGTGGTAGGACGTTATAAGGGATGGCAGGATTTGTAACAACAGGCGTGTTAGACCGGAAAAGTCCTTCCCAGACTAGACAGTAGGAGAGGGAGATAGAAGGAGACGGAGGAGAGTAAAAACATTAAAGCTGGAAGAGAGACTTGGCCAGACTGATCGTCGTATATGAGGGTGATAGGATGTATGTATTATTTAGGATTGTATTGATGTAGAACTAGATAATTTACATTCTTGATTATCTCTTCCAATCCTTCAACAGGAGCCCAGGCTTTCCCGTGCAGTGACACCGAGGAACCTGGTGGCATCAGGCCGGAACGACATTCTGACCACCAACCGGCTGTGCTGATCTGAACATAACTGCTGTTTGCTTATCTCACCTGTAACCCAGCCACAGATCCAGACAGGATACAAGAAACGTTGGAGTTATGTAGTACTATTCATCATTTAACTTACGTGATTGTTATATGTCATACACCTATCTGGTTTCATCATCATGATAACCATTCAACGATATTGATAGTAATTACAGTAATTTGTTTTAAACTCATAGTTATCTGTTATTTTCCAATTGTGCATACGTGTTTGTGTGTGTACATTGATGGGGGATTACTTACACACCAGGGAGGGTAAACGTCAGTGGGAAAGCCTGCACTGAGCTATTAGTCAATATATAGACTTAAATCTAGCCCATCTAACCTTCTCCTTCCCACTCCTTGGCGAATATCAAGAACAGCTAATTGCATTTCGTTAACGAGTCATTTGTAGCTGTATTCTGGGATATTCAGGGGCGTAATCTTTATTTCGGCCACATAGATTTTGCCCCAAGTTAAATTCTGACAACTTAAGGTTGCTTGCCAATGAATAATACATTTAACTTAGCGGTGGCGCACCAGCACTTCTGACAGCTTGAAAACGGCAGAAATATTCCATAATTAATTGCACAGCTACCGTGTCCCACTCCCACGGCCAGGCAATAATCACTCAAAACAAAATGGATATAGAATTATAACCTTGCAAAACACCTTTGGCAAGGTATTCGAGAAGGTTCATGGACTTCTGACCCCTGTACTATTACACTTGGGCTGCCACAGAGATCTGCTATGTCCCCAGTGCTCTTTAATGTACACAGCTGCAACGTCGTAGCAATTGAGGCACCAGGAATAGATAGAGTCTTGACATTCGCAGATAATGTACTGGTGTACAGACAGGGAAGAGAAAGAGAAAGAATGGCTGAAAACTTACAGTCGGCAGTAAACAGGGTGGCGGAGTGGTGCATGGACTCAGGGGTTGTCATAAATTCAGACAAGGTATCTGTTGTGTAGGATAACCGAATCTTGAAGGTAGATATCCCATGTATTACATTGAATGGACGTCATCTATGTAGAGAGAGTAAATTGAGATACTTGGGAATCGTCTTCGACAAATGTGTGTCTTTTATGGACCATGTGGAGGTTTTGGTGGTGAAGGCTGGAAAAGGTTTTAATGCATTCATGGCGATGGTAGCAGCCGTAGCAAAGCAGAGGATGTTTTACATGCTCTTTCAGCAGTTAATAATTTCAGTCATTGAGTATGGCTTGGGGATGCTGACAGTATCGACGAGCCAGCTTGAAAGGTTGGAGCGCATACAGAATGCGGCCATGTGGGTGATCCTGGCGTGCATAAAGGACACACCGATTATATGCATGATGAATATCCTTGCACTCCCAACAATTGCTGATAGGCACAGTGTCCTTTAAGCCAAATGGTACCCGAGAGTCGCTGCAGACAGGGATCACCCCCTGCATGAAGCCATGGATATGGCCAAAGTCACAGACTGAGAAGAGGCAGGTCCTGGATGGCACATACAGAAATATATATTAGTCAGGTGTGTGAAATTGAGAGCATCAATCGTGAAACAGAATCGGTAAAAGAATCGGGTGACATGTCGGACTGGCACAAGGTGAATGGTAAAACTAGGTCGTGAGTGCAAAGCATGGGCAGCAGGCAGCACAGAGTTTGATGTGCATCAAATGATCCAGAGCAACACACATCAAGGTGACATAGTGATCCATACTGATGGGTCAGTGGTTAGAAACAGACGTAGTGGTTGGGGTTTCATTGCGAATGTCAATGGAGGATGCTTGAAAACAAAAGAGAGTCTGGCATATGAGACTCCAACCTCCAGCATGAGATTGGAGGTGGAAGCAGTAATAACAGCTTTCTAATGGTTGGAGGAGACAACTGCAACACACATTGTATTCATTACTGACTCATAGAGAATTTTAGTAAGGCTTAGGTGGGGCATAGCACAAAAAAGGTTGGGAAACACTGGTTTAGATTACCTATGGACAATGGAGAGGTTGTAGGGCTCCTGTGGGACCAGGTGGAGAAAGTGGAGGAACAGACTGACAACCCGTACATAGCGGGGGATAGGCAGGCGTTCTTGACAAATCTCAATACTGAGACTACAAGAATTTTCAATCAGTTGGCATTTGGAAGGATTAGCAGTATGATTCTTCGCTGGCTTTTGAGCGAGGGGACGGAGCACATGTGGGAATGCCCTGGGTGCAGTGATGTTGGTTTTTATCTCAACTCAACGCAACCCACCTTTTTGGCTGTTTGTGATTTACTAGGCAAGGTTACGTTCAGTAGCTTGCCATTGATTTATGAACGACGGAACTCATACCATTGTTAAAAATCAACACAGGCTGTCGGCTTCCAAATCGCCTGGCAGTTGACTTCGAGCCCGGTATGCGGGATTGAGAATCGCGTTCGCTACAAGTTTGTCGCAGACGCTGACTGTGCCACTTAACTGTTTTATGTATTGTGACCGTACTACTCGGCAAAGGAAATCATCTCCTTGTTTTAGTCTGAATTATATATCTTAAGAAATACCTGTAAACTCCAATGTTTGTTTATTGAGAACACACCTGAACTTCTTTTTAACGGTAGTAATAGTGATAACATCGCCGGGTGCAACACACGAGAGTAAGCTCCTCGTGAGTAGTGCCTAGAATCACGCACTGTTGTTTAGATCTGAGTTTAGTTGGTGATTGATTGATTGATTGATTTAGGAACCGACATCACAGCATTCGGGGCATTCCCATAAGTGCTCCGTCCCCATCCTCAGCAGCCAGCGAAGAGTTCCAACACTAATAGTTCCAGTAGCAATCTGATTATATGTCCGTATCGCCTTTCCTCTGAGCGTCGAGCGTCGGCCAGATCCCTTCGTCACGCCTCGCTGTCTCATTCTTACCAGTCTGAGTTGAGTTGGGTCAAGAACCAACATAACAGCACTCGGGATCTTCCCATTCTCACTCCGTCCTCATTTTCAACAACCAAAGAAGAGTCCGATTGTTATTAGATCTTTTCAAAAACATTGTGCAGTATACAGCATTACTTACTATAAGCACATTGTCTAGCTTGGGCAGCGCTAATAAAATGGACATAAGGCGCAGCATGTGAAAAACGAGCGAACTGTATTTTCACAGGGATTAAGGTTTGAGCGCGGAAGCCTTCTGATCCTTGTATATACTATTTGTTTCATGTTTATATCATTGCTATATCAGCGGCCTCCTGCTGCCTACAGATGGTGACGCTCTTGCTACACGGCTACATGCTGCAGGATTAGATGGATGGATTCTATCAAGATTAAGCTACCCTAATTTAAGCTCTACGCAGCCCAGACAGGATTTGGGTTCAAAATCACACACTTCAACTTCCCCCTACTGTTTTCCTCTTCTTCTCTTGCTCCATTGACCTCAGTGAAGTGTTTGGGGTGATGTGAGGATCTGTTGTGCTCACCTCCATTGACCTCAGTGAAGTGTTTGGGGTGATGTGAGGATCTGTTGTGCTCACCTCCATTGACCTCAGTGAAGTGTTTGGGGTGATGTGAGGATCTGTTGTGCTCACCTCCATTGACCTCAGTGAAGTGTTTGGGGTGATGTGAGGATCTGTTGTGCTCACTTTCTAGGTTGGGTATCATGTCTTGATGCCATAATGCCATCTGCTACGTGGTCTTTTCCTTGTTCTGTATATATTATATTTCTTCAATGTGGCTCTTTGTGGAAGTTGGTACCAGGGCATTCTTGTGAGATGGCCAAATCATTAAATTTGTTGTTCTTTAATAAAGTTCTTGACTGGTTTCAGACCTAATTCTTACATTTACTGGCAAGTATGGTGTTAAAAAAATCATATTCCACATTTGGATAGTTCATATACAAATAAGCTTACCTTTTGTCGGTTTCTTCACAGCCACAACACCTACAGACATGGAGACAGCCAGACGTTGGTCAATAAATGCTTTTGCCTTATAGTAGCCTTCGTAATTGATTCCTCGAGAAGAGAGAAACACCTGACCAACACTGTTATCTCCCTTGCAGCGTGTGTATGTCTTAGGGTTACTCTGGCGCTGAGTAATTAATCTGTGGTATGTTGATACCGAAACACATTGAGAATTGTTATTTTCCATATGGATGTTTATATGTTTTCAAAGTAACTAAGTTTAATAGCTAGATGTTTCATAATAATGTACTTGCACGTGTAAATGGGTTTATAATGAATATGAAATATTATTCCAGTTCCAATTCCAATTCCAATTTTCGAAAAAAAAAATTCCAAATTCAGTCTCGTCTAACCTGCCTCTTCAGCTTTGGTTACTGTTGAGATCCGTAGTTTTTGTGGGTATTTTTACCCTGTTTCTTGTCTTGAGCGCTCTTACGAGTAAGTCCTATCTAGGACTGGTTATGTAAGCGTTTATGTCTGTGACGTCAGCGGGGGGGGGGGGGGGGGGGGGGCTGGTCGGCGGCTGTCCTTTGTTCGCGCCTCCGCTGGTGGTTTCTTTTGTTAGTGAAGGCTCCTGACTCGCCTGACTTGACTGGTTGTAGTCCTTATAATGATTTTTTATTTGGTATTTTTGCCTCCGTTTTTGTGTATTGTCTGTAGAAGCTTTTCGATGTGATATGCCTCCTTGCGCCTTTTTTAACTTTCGCGTTTGAGTTCTTGCTGTCTTTCGATTGCTTCCTCTGTGGTCAGCCACAGGACGATCTCTCCGTCATCTATATAGTACTGCCATGGATATTCGTCACCCTGCCATAAATCTGGTTCTTCAGCGGTACGGCAGGGCATTGGTTTCCCCTTGAGTTTCTTTGTGGGTTGTTTTTTTTTCTTAGATGCGCCTTCTGTATTCCTTGCGCTTGAGTTCGTGTATCCTCTTTATCTCTGTGATTTCTTCATCGGTAAATACTGGCGGTATCGGGGCGTCCTCTATGCCGTCATCAGGGTGCTCATCTCTGTTTTCTTCTGGTGTCTGGCGGGATATTGGCTTCCCTTTGGAATGTTTCTGGTATCGTGGTTGGGCTGCTGGCTTTCGCTTGCAGTTCAGGCTCGGTGTCTTGGTTTTCATCTTGCCGTTTCTCTGTGATTTCTTGTATGGCTTCTGTTGATTTGTTGTGGAAAAGTTCCATTTCAGCTTTTTGCAGTTCTCGCTCTGATTTAATCATTTGTAGGATTTTTTAGTTCTTCTTCTTGATCAGCGCCATATGTTCCACTTCTTGCTTGATGTTTTGCTGGATCTCCTTTATCTCAGCAAGCAGCTTTTCATTGTCGCTGGTCCGCGCCGGCGTTTGAAGCAGCTTGATTTGCTTCTTTAGCTCATCTATCTGGTCTTGCAGTTGAGCTTTTTCCGGTTGTGAGATGCCCGTGGCTGTCTGGCACCTCCGCATTGAATCCTTATATGGAGTATCTGTGGTGATGGCGAACTTTAAGACGTCTTCGTGTCTTTGACGGTACGGACAGCCTAAGTATCTTGCTCCATGCTTGACCAGGCAGTTGGCGGACTTTCTTTTGTTGTTGGGTGCTCGGAAGTCTGTGTCCAGCTTAGCCAGCGGACACTCCGTACAGGCATGGTGATCGGCGCAGTACCGGCAGCTTTCCGTCTTACTGCGACATGCTGCTCTGCTATGGCCGGCTCTCTGGCATCTGGAACATTGATTGACTCTTGTGATGAATCTCTCTGGTTGTTGAATTTTCTTGTTGACTGATACTGTGGTCGGCATCTCGCTGCCCTCTGTCGTCACCACCGCCAGCGTGGTATGGATCTTTTAGTTCGTCAGGATCCGCTCTGCCTTCAACGCATTCGCTCTGCGAGCGCTAACAAGTCAAGTCGCATTATTCTGTCAAGAAGCCTGATCAGCGGGAAAATGTCACGTGGAAAGTCCAACAACAAGAAACACGCTGTTGCCAAGATGTGCAGCGTCGGAGCCGACAACAAGAAGAAGAACGTCGAGAGCCCACCTGCTAGCTGCATCAAAGAGCCTGATACTACAGTTATTACTGAAGCTACTACGAGGGAGAAGATTGACAGCCCAACACAGTCAAGAACCAAGACAGCAGAGAAGGAGGAGAAAGACACCAGAGTCGGAAACACTGACTCAAAAACAGTCCGATGGGTTGTCAAGCGGATTCCTGTGGAGCTGACAGATGAAGAAATCCTGAAGCAGCTACGTGAAGAGAATCTTCACATCCGATTCTTGAAGGCTTCTCACCTACTCCAAGATACCTACAACCTTGGCAGTCGGAGGGCAGCGAGATGCCGACCACAGCATCATTCAAAAAGAGAATGCAGCAACCAGAGAGATTCATACCAAGAATCACGCAATGTTCCAGATGTCAGAAGGCCGGCCACAGTAGAGCTACGTGTCGCAGTAAGACGGAAATATGCCGATACTGCGCCGATCACCACGCCTTCAAGGAGTGTCCGCTGGCCAAGCTGGACACGGACTTCCGAGCACCCAACAACAAAAGAAAGTGCGCCAACTGCCTGGGCAAACATGGAGCAAGATACCTGGGCTGTCCGTACCTGCAAAGACACAGAGACGACTTAAAGATCGCCACCATCACAAAAACTCCATTCAAGGAAGCAATGCGGAGGTGCGAGCCAGCAACATGCATCTCACAAGCCGAGAAAGAACAACTGCAAAGCCAGATTGAGGAGCTAATGAAGCAAGTCAAGCTACTGCAAACATCGGCACTAACCAGCGACAATGGGAAACTTCTTGCCGAAATAAAGGAGATCCAGCGGGACATCAAACAAGAGGTGGAGAACATGAGGCAGATGACAAAGATAAATGAAGAGATTCTGCGAGACATCAAAGCGGTAAGAGAAATTCTAACAATCGAAAGGGAGCCAACCCAAAACAAACCAGCACAAGAAACAGAAAAGCACACAGAGGAACCGCAAGATGACATCCAACAAGAGGACGAGCCGGAACCGCTAGACAAAGCTAGCAACCCAGCCACGACACTAGTCCGCCAGACATCCGAAGTAAACCAAGACGAGCACTCTGAGGACGACACGGATAGGCCCACTGAGCTTACCTTGGAGGATATACGGGCAAGTCAAAGACGGGAGGTACTCAGGCGCAAGGAATTCAAAAGGTGTTGAATTGAAAGAGAAAAGAAAAAACCCAAGAAATTCAGGTTACCGGTAGATTACCCAATTACAATGTTGGAACGGGGTACCGACTACTCCTACTACATAGACGACGGAGAGAGAAAGCTATGGCTGTCCGCGGAGGAAAAAAGGGAATGGCAGAAGCTAAAACTCGAAGATGAAAAAAAATACGAGAAGGAAAACAGCAACATCGAAAAGCTCCTACAGAAAATACACAACAAAGAAGACTAAAAGACCTAATAAAAAGTCCTTTTAAGGACTGCAACCAGCCTGCGCCAACAAAGAAAACAACAAGAGGAAACATGCACAAAGGATAGCCGCCGACCGATCCCCCAGCTGGAGTGGGATAACAAAAAGTCCTTATAAGGACTGCAGCAAGTCAAGCCAGACGAGCCAGGAGCCTACACCAACAGAGAAAACAACAAGCAAAGACGAGCACAAAGGATAGCCGCCGTCCACTGCTGACGTCACAGACACAAACGCTACATCACCAGTCCGAGATAGGACTCACAAGACAAGAATTAGGGTGAATAAACCCACAAAAACCACGTACCTCAACAATAACCACAGCTGATGAAGCAGGTTAGACGAGGTGGAATTTGGAATTTTTGTTTTTGGATCAACTGCAACTCTGCCTTCAAGATTCAGATGTTGGGATTCTCTTCCTGTAGCTGATTCGTGATATTTTCGTCTGACAGCTCGACTTGAATACGCTTGACAACCCATCTGACTGTTTTTGAGTCGGTGTTTCAGACTCTGGTGTCTTTCTCCTCCTTCTCAGATGTGTTGGCTTGTCTGTGGTGGTTTGTCGTCGATCTTACTCGTGGTGTCTTCAGTAGTAACTGTAGTTTCAGGTTCTTTGTTGCAGCTCACATAAAAGTTCTCTCCGGCCATCTTCATTACGGCTTTGTCGGCTCCCAAGCTGCCCATCTTGGATACCGCGTGTCTTTTGGTGTTCTTGCGACGTGCAATTTCTCCCCGTATCAGGCTTCTTGACTTGTTCTGGTGACTTGTCTTGTTAGCGCTTGCAGTTGCGAATGCACGCGACACACGATCAAAAAAGTTATGATATATTAAATTAATTACAGCCATTTATAGACTACTGTGCTTGAATGTTTAAGGATTGCCAAATCGATGGGTAGTGAATAAATATGTGTGGCGTTGATATATAAATGCACTGATATTCGTTAATTTTCTATATTTCTTTACATTATCTTCTTTATTTAGAAAACAATGTAAAAGGTGCAATATTTTAAAACAATGTATGTCATCCTTTTGTCTTGTCTTTCCCAATAGAGTAAAGACCTTCATCCAACTCACACCAACCCTTCCTAACATCCGTCAGCTTCTGAAGCTCCATTCATGTCCTCCCATTATATTCACCCCTGTCTCTAATTATCACAACAATTTACTAGGACTAGTGTTATGTTTGGTAAATAGTATTATTGTTGTGTGTTGGCAGGGGCGCTACAAAGGAACAGTAGATGCACACGGAAGACTGAAGGTGAATTGAGAGAAATAAATAAAAGCAGTTTTGTGTAAGGAACTGAGCACTGCAGTTTCACATATTACCCGAGTCAAGCGCCGCACAATTTCTTTATAAAATAGACTTTGGCACGCCTGCTGTCAGTGAGACAGAAGCTGTTTTTATGTTACCAGTGATGGATTCAGTTCATTTATCAATCTCTACTTGGCTGCGTCCCGGAGAGGTTGTATTAAGAAGCAGATATAATTTCGTCTTGGTATATAATAATTTTTAGACAGTGTACAGCTATGGCTAGTAGTAAATTGTAGGAAGACAGAGATGATGGTCTTCTCCAGGAAGAAAGAAATACCACAATGTAACATCCAAGTAAATGGGACAATTCTTAAACAGGTGAATCGGTACAATTATCTCGGAAGTGAGGTAGCATCTGATGGGAGATGCCTTATAAAGATTAGAACAAGCATCGTTATGGCATAGGTAGCCATTTGCAAGATGAAAAACACACTGACCAATAAAAAGCTGTTTATTTGGAATGAGAATAAATAGTGTTGAAGTGTTTTACAGAACCTACACTGTTATATGCGTGTGAAAATAAACAATAAGCAACAAATTTGTGAAATGTCAAATGCCAGTGGAAATGTTGTCTCTGAAGACAATGCAAAGAATCCAATGGAGGGGCAAAAAAAACAATGTCAAGTCCTACAAGAAGCAAATAAATTTATTAGAAAAATTGGCGTTGACAGTCAATATGTTTTGGGCGCGTTATTAAGAGAAATAAACTTGAAACTTTGTTGACAACTGGCAAAACTGATGGGAAAACAACAAAAGGAAGGCAGAGAGTAAATACCTGGATGACCAGGCCACAATGCGTAATCGAGGCAAGAACATAGATCAGATTCATGACTCTGGTGATCGTGTGAGATAGCCAACAATGACTGCCTGGCACTATGATTTAATATTTGAAATTCTGTTTATAAGAAATCTGAGTGAATTTGGGGCATAGTAAAAGGGGTTTAAATGAAAGTATGGTCATGACATGCAGGAATAAACAATGTCAGTTTCACACACGAATTGTTGAAGCTGGAGTTATAGAGCAGATTGAACAAATGGATTCCTATGCGAATGCTGCTTTAAGATCACAGAATAACGAGGATATTGTGTCGGGAAAAGTATGTTCTCTCTCTCTCTCTCTCTCTCTCTCTCTCTCTCTCTCTCTCTCTCTCTCTCTCTCTCTCTCTCTCTCTTTCACTCTCTGTCTCTCTGTCTCTCTCTCTCTCTGCGTGTGTGTGTAAGTATGTGTGTGTGTGCGCGCGTCTTTGGTATGTGTGTAAACATAAAAGGTAACGGTGTGGTTGTGGAATGAATAGAATTGCCACATAGTGTGTGTTTAGCATGTTCTATAATATATAAATGAAGAACAATTTCACTTGTTGATATTTGACGCACAGTTCGGGGAAAGTACTCTGCTATCATTCGTATGTGAACAACTTAGATTGTTTTAGAGAGAGAAACGTACTTGTCGAATTGCAGTATTCAAAACAATGTTTTCCCGTAGTGAATTTTAATAATGAAGACACAATAAATAGCTTGCACAATTTATTGCCTGGCATATTTAGCTGCATCTCGTCAAGTTTTTTTGTTTTGTTTTAGTATATGTTGTGTGACGTCTGCACCTGTCGAGATGTAGCGAAATATTCCTGACAATAAATTCCCCAATATATTGTTTGTGTGTACACTATTCGAATTACAGTGCTGTTTGCTTATTCAGATTAGGCAATTGGAAAGACACAAGAGAAAACCCAAACTGCAGAGTATGCCGAGAAAAAAACACCATCGAACACTACTTACTAGTATGCGACAAGTACAATAGAGAGCGAAGGGACCTGAGAGATCACTTCGTCAAAACTGGGAACCCAATGACAATGACGGAGTGCCTGCACATAAACAGCAACCCGGAAACACAGCGACTGGTCAGACAGTTCCTATGCAGAACAGGGAAGACCGTATAACCTCCCCACACTGTATATATGTATATATGTGCCTGTTTGTATTTGTGCATGTTTATATGTTTTTAAAAAAAAAAACAACAACAACTGGCGGGGTGAACGGCAGGAAGGTGGGTTGGCTCCTCCGGTAGAGCACCTGAACTAGGAAGACAGGGAGACCTGGTCATCTTGTTGCCACGCCACACCCACACGCGATGAAGAAAACCGCCAAAACTCACAAGAGTAAAGGAGTTCGTAACGCTGACCGGGGGGGGGGAACAACTTGAGACTTGCAATTAACTGCTCTGCCCTTGCCTACACCAAGTCCTTATGAGGACTAGACATGTCCGGGACTAGCCCCGAGGAGAATAACACAAGAAGCGACAAGCACTTACTAGTAGATGGTAACAGAGAAAAGCCTACAAACGAGAGAATGAGGGCCCCAGTAGGCCCAACCAAGGACCGGTCTTTACCAGGACCAGCACAAAACAAATCTATCCGACGAACAGAGCGGAACAAATAAAAACCAGTAGGAAATAGGACCAACAATCCACACGGCCACGGACCTCAACAATAACCACAGCTGATGAAGCAGGTTAGACGAGGCCGAATTTGGAAATTTTGTTTTTGAAAATTGGAATTGGAATTGGAAAAACTAGTCATTCCACGTAAAATCTTAGAGACAGCCACTAGCATTTTCTGTTAGGTTGTGAATGTTTAGTGTTCTGGGTCCCTCAGGTAAGCTCGAACTTAAATATGTGCTAAGATGATCCATGACGTTAAGGATTCACGGTGTTCGTGTGAATAATGGTGTCAATGTGATGTTTAAGCTTCTTAAAAATTATCAATGCTCTTGTTCGAGAGAGAAATATAACCAAGGGCCATTTTTTTTCCATCACTACATGTACAATGTTAGAACCTTTCTGCTAGACATTCTATCGCCATAGGTTACAGAATGCTATTGCATCCTAAATGCATCTATATTTAAACACTTTTCTCTATGCAATGGAAACGCACTCTTTAAATGCACATTCTAGGCTGTGTTGCTTCTACAGAGTTTTATCAAATGCTTATGTAGTTTATTTATATTTGTTTGTGCTATAGATGGGTGGTGAAGAATTATGCCTACCAAAAGGAAGGCTGCTCTTTCAGTTCTGGAGATGCAGACTTGCTGGCTGAGGGCGGTATAGGTATTAAGACCATGTCTATATCCTATCAGATCAATATTTGTTTCAGCATTTTTCATGCATCCCTCACCATCCCCATCCTCCCAGAGATGGACTCTGAGAACTTGTAATCAACTACTGGGAAGACCAAAGCGTTGGAGACTGCCAGTATACTCTTACCATGCTTAGCTCAATTTGGGAGAGGACCCCGGATATAGAAATGGGTCCAATCTTTATCCATGGGTTTAAAACACTCAATCATTCCAGCCAGAAGGTAGAAAATAAGATGAAACACAATGCCTTGTACCATCGAGAAGGGAAGTAGAAAGACAATTTTCTTAATTTTGTGGCTACATCTATTTCTATATGAATATGTTGTATTGTTGTACTTTGGATGATCAATGTGTTATGAATATGTTTTCACAACAAGTGTTAATCAATGTTGAGCATACAGCTTTTTCACAGAATGACCTGCACTCCAACCTTTGATTTCATTTTACACTTTATGTTTTAAATCAGGATTTTGGTGATTTCTTGATGAATGTTCTGTGATAACAGTGTATGTTCTTTTCTTACAGTGATTGTTCCGTGATGAAAGTGTATTTTCTGTTCACACAGTGACTGGTCTGTGATAACAGTGTATGTTATGTTCACACATTGGATTATTGTGCTAACATATATGTTCAATGTATACATCACATGGGTATAGACTGCTGGAGACCCCGTGAGAGCGGACAAACTGACACTAGTCCTTTTCCAGTATAGAGGATGTCATCTTCTTTAGGGATAGTGGTACACTTCCGTGGTCTCCACGCCTTCCAAAGAAGCCTATATTTCTAAATTTGTGTAGGATTTGTGCATGCCTTATCTGTAGTTGTCCTCACGTGGGGCTAACGAGGCGAATTCCAAGCTTCCTGAAGAAGGCTACAAAGGATATGAACCCATCCCAACCGGGCTACCCTTATCAATATCCTAGACAAATTGTTTTACACCTGACAACTCGCAATACAACATCAAAAAGTATGTAACTTACAAGACAACATCAAACAATGTGTAATTCACAATACAACATCAAACAGTATATAACTTACAATATAACATCAAACTGTATGTAACCTACAATATAACATCAATCATTATGTAACCTACAGTACAACATCACACAGTATGCAACTAACATTACAACATCAAAAAAATGGCAACCTACAATACAACATCAAACAGAAGGTAACCTACAATACAACATCAAACATTATGTACCTTACTATACAACATCAAACATTATGTACCTTACTATACAACATCAAACATTATGTAACATACAATATAAAATGTTAAAAAAATTTTAATAACCACCACATACTAACCTGTTTGTATTGTTATATGCCCGTGGAGAGTATATGTCATGATGTCTGTCCACTCGACCTTTGTGCACCGGGTAGCTGTGGTATTGCTTGAAATTCGGGGGCCTGACGCTGATAATCCCCACAGCAATCATGACCCATTCATTTGAGTCACAAATGTTGTCAGCACAAAAATCATTCTGAATGGCCTGGCTGTAGGACTTCTCCTGTGGCAAGCACCTGGTGTCATTCTGAACATAGCCAGGCGGTTGGCTGCCTAGGGAGAGTGGACCTGGAGAGTTGGCTGGTCCAGGCGGCTGGCTGTCTTGGGAGACTACACTTAGAGCGACGGCTGAATCAGGCTGAAGTAACAAGGCCCTGGCTGCGTCAATTGGCACACACCGTCCAATTCTCTCCAGACAAGTCAAGTATCTGAGATATTCACATTGACTAAATTAATCACACTATTTATAGAGGTAAGGAAAGAATCACACCAAACCATAACCCAACCATTATTCGTGTGGGAACAATGATGAAAGCGTTTAGACTATCAATAATGATATGTCGCTGGCAAGCGATCCCCCCATCATGCCTCCAAGTATCGTCTTTTGCTGCTGCTGCTGCCGTTCATCTCCCAATGACGCAGAAGTCCGCAACCAACTCCCGCCAAGCCTTTCTAGAATTATTCATGAATGATTGGATTTTGCAGCTAAATTAAAAATATTTAAAAATATAGGAAATAGCCATTCTTACGCCAAGCCTCCCTAGTTGGCTCTTACAACATGCATGGTAGACTACAGTGTTGTAACTCTTTGCTCTCCCGGTCAACACACGGGCGTCGGCATTATACCATACTACAAACATTCTGCCTTGAGTACGTTTATCAAGTCGTGTGTGTGTGTGTGTTAACTGGATATTCTAGGTTGTAAAACAAGTCACACACTATATACATGCAGACAAATACAAAAATAGAGTAATAATAGCAACATAATGTAGCATTATCTGATTATTATTTGTTCTGTGCTTTATACTTGTGAAAGTGATGATGGTGATAACAGAAGAGGAAGGTGCAGACACATCAGGTGTAGACAGCTGGCGGTTGTGTGTACGTTATGGCCACACTGTCAAACACATTGTCATTTACAGCCTGTAGTAGCTTGCGGTGTAAGACATTGGGGGGGGGGGGGTGGAGAGAGAGAGAGAGAGAGAATCTTGAGCCTGAGGAATTAAGGCGGCCTGGCTGGTGCAGTCGTCGCGAACTGTGCAGGTTAGAGTTTTCTTTTTGCCTATGGCCACACTGAATACTGAATTCAAGAATCGATATCATTGTACTCTTGCCATTCCTACACATGCTCGTTACCCTTTTTGAAAGTTAAGTTAGCTGCATATCCTTTACAGGACGTCGCAGTCAACTCCAGTAGTTTTTGCTGTTTGTGAATTATTGGCAAGTTTACGTTTAATAGTTTGCCGTTGCTTTCTGAACGGCCAGCACTCATACCCTTGTATTAAAACAAACGCAAGACGGTCTGCTGCCGAAACTCCCGAAGCTGTGTTTTGAATGCGGTATGCAGGATTACAAATTACGTCCGTAATCCCTTCGCCACAGAGCAAGTCTTTTTTTTAAAGCAACCGAAAAAATAAACGAGCTGATTATTGCAGCAGAGATTTGATTACAAGTCTTTTCCTCTACGCTTTGAGTATCGCCCAGACTCTATTTGCTGACATGGACACGCCATCTTGAACCATGCACTCTCCACCTGACTCTAGATGTCCTTTACCACATCACTTTTATCATAAATTAGCTGTCCGCAAAGATGGGCTATAGCGGTCAGTTTATCAGCCTGTTCTTTCCTTCGTACACCTGCAATCCCCGGGCCCCCAAAATATGTATGATAAGCTCGCCATCTCAGTCCTGTCGAGCAGTGATAGCCACTCCAGCAGGAACATGCCAGTTTCCACTGCCTGATGCGGAACTCACTATCTCCGAGTCCGTTACACACACAACATGTCTAGCTGTGCTGCCCTCCAACCATCGGTAGGCGGCTCTCAGAGCCTCAACTTCCATTCTCATGCTGGATGTAGTAGCATACAGCAAACTCTCCTTTTTTTAAACAGTGTCCATTTCACTTTGAACATTTGGTGTGCTTATGCCGAGGTAGCAGGTTCAACCCCTACACGGACGGTTGGAATAAAATGTTTACTTCTCGTTCTTGACTTGAAGACGTAAATAACAAGTACCTCTGAAGTCGGAGTGGGTTTGACTGATGCTGAGGCACTGGTAATAGCTTTGAGTTCATGGCGAAAACCCAGCAGT